>VDFB02028400.1:0-67746 GCA_007258455.2 Sequoia sempervirens
TTTACAATTATTAGAGCCAAAGTAGGTTATATGTAGGTTTTATATTATAAAATGATTCAAGAATCTATAAGGCCAAAAGAACCATAAGCATTGCAAACTTTAGTTTAGAAGCATAAGGGATTGGATATTTTCATTCCTAAACATTGTTTTCATAAAAAAAATTACTCATGTAGCAAGCACACTATAGAATTCACAAAGAAGGTTAGGGTTTTTAGCTTCATTTGTTATATGGAGATATTTTATTGTAATGTACATAATCAATGATATGATTCTTTATTTTTTATAAGATTTAATATTATGACACCTTAACAAACCAAGCTATGACTTTCATGGTTCACTCCTACATGTATGAAATTTACATTTTCATCTACAAGTTTGACCCTAAATTTGTAGTTTTAAAATTATTTTGTGACCTTGACCCCTACACTTCTAGTCTTTAGGAATTTATTTATCTCCATTTTTTAGACTATGTTGAGAGCCATTATAATGTTTTTTTGCACTAACTTTGGGAGGAAACTCATTTTTCCTTATTCAAACCCTTGGATTATGCAAAACGGGGAAGCAAAATACTATATTGAAAATGCTTTAAAAACTTTCAAACAAGTGCAATTTGAATTCAACAAATTTTAAAAAAATTGCATATAGGGTTTCAAAATTAAACAAATACATGCATTTTGAACTCTAAAAAAATTGAATTTTAAATACCTTGTGCTCAATAGTGGTCGATATGCGAATTGGAATGATGAACTTCGAAGAGAGGAACCAAAATTTTATTTTGCGGGTGAGAGAAACTTTGTTGGGTCGTCGTCACAGATTCTGTTCGCCGCGCGCACCAGGGAGACAATGACTGGTAAACAACACAGTAAAAATGTGAAAATGAAAGCTTTTTTTTGTTTTAGTCATATTGAAGGGGTTCGGCCGAACCCACTTTAATATGATTTTTTAATGGGGGCATTGACTGGTTCGGCTGAACCCTATGGTTCAACCGAACCACTTAATTGGTTTGGTCGAACCATAGGGTTCGGCTGAACCCATTTGATTTGAGGTATGGGAAAATGCTAAATTTTCCTTCCTCTTAGAAAGTGTAAACCACTATTCTAAGGTGACCTAACAATAGGTGTGGATGTGTCATATCAACAAGTGTCACCCTTACTATCTGTGTGATACATTAAAATATCTTCTTAGGAAGAGACTTGGAGGCCTCTTGATTGACCATAATCTTGAGCTAATCTTTCCATGTGTATGGCCACTTTGAACAAAATCCTTTATTATGAACCAATTGTTTAGTGAGAAAAAACTTGTATGCTTGCTAGTGCAGGAGCAGTCATTTCGAAGCCACCCACATTTGTACTATTCAAAGTTGAAATAGGAAAATCCTTAGGATCTTCAAATATTTAGGATTTTGAGATTTGGTGGTCCCGAGAAGTGTGTGTCATGGAGGGGAGCTAGTGTCACCAAATCTCTAGTTGTTCGCTTTGTCTTAGTATTTGGAGAAATCTGAGTGGGGACTTAGCAAGTAGTATCTTTGTAGCCTAGGATTTTTCATTTTGAAAGTTAGTTGAACACATGCTTGATTCCAAAACATTGAAACACACATTTAACAATCACCAAAATTTCAAACCCTTTGAAAAGAGTGAATACCTTTGAAGAGTCCAATTATTATAGCTTGTCTCTAAGGATCTTATCCTTAGAGGCTTCTAAATACTTGGGATCATATCTCAATTCACTCTCTTCAAAGTCAACTTAGGGAAACTATGTCCTTGACTCTTTGAATTTTGCATAATGGACCTTGTGGAATAAAAAGTAGCTAATACATAGACATTTAGTTTGAAATTTAAGCAAGACAAGTGGATGTGGTAAAAAGCAAGTCATTAATCAAGATTAACTCAAATTGAACCCCACACATGTGCTTGGTATTTTTTGGTCATATTAATTTCCATGCAAACATTGGTCTTGTGGTTTGAGTTACTCATAGGGTAAGGCACACTCTTCAATATCTTGATCTAGTAAAAAAAGTTCTTCTTAGGTTCATCTAGGATAAAAAAAAACACTTCATCCATCCCAAAAACATCTCTCAAAATATATCACACAAACAACTTCTTTGGAGCTTTGGAAACATCATTATGCTAGACTTTGGTAAATCATTTAAATCAAAGCAAAATCACCTTGTTTAGTTAGGTGTGTGGGAATGCATCCTTTCTCACACATTTAGTTAAATTAGCATCCTTTCAACAAGTTTATCCAAAGATCACAAGTCCATCTTAGGATTTAAAAGTTCATTATCCAAAATCCAAACATCAAAATAAAAATTCCTAAAGTTTAGTATTGACCGAAAGTTCTTAAAATTTAAAACACCCATATCACTCACACTTTCATGTTTCATCTCACCATTGGTCCTAAACACCTTGGAGGGTCACTTTTTCAACAAGATCAAAACACAAGAAAGACATGGAATACAAACTTGATTCATACATCATGAGTGATCTAAATCAACCAAACTATCAAAGCCTTACAATACCAATTGATTATCAAAACTCACATTTATACAATCCATACATGGGATCATTATCTCCTACAAACATCAATGATGCAACAAATGTGAGTATACCCAATCTAAATTTTGTAACACCTTTCCCTATGGTAGATTTAAATCAAATTCAAAACCTACAAATCTATTAGCCAAACAATCAATGCATGAGTCTTCAACAAAACAACATTATCCAATAAAATCAATACATTCCAAATGTAAACATACCAAATATAAACTTACCAAACATGAACATATCAAATACACACTTGGTGAAATATGGGATAGATATGCTTACAAATCACACCAATGTTGTTCAAATTCCAAACAATATGTTAACAACTCAATGTATTGATCCAAGTCAAGGTAGCACCATTCCAAATCAAGGTTACCTAAATCAAAGCAATGTATTTCCCAACCACAATAATGTTCAATGCTAACCTACAATACAAAATCTAAACATCATCCCAAATCAAAACATTGTCCAAAATAAATTTGTGCATGATCCCATACAAATACCACAAGTATATATTCCAAATATGATTGACCAACAACCAAATCAACTATATCAAGGGTGTCAAAATAAAAATCAAGATAAAATTTTATGACATCAAGTTGCTTCACTTACCAAATGGTTGATTCATTGTTCCAAGAGACATCTCCACCCCAAAATATACACACTCCCCCATTGGTTAAACCATGTCATCAAAACATTGATTTGTGTCCCCAACCACATCAAGAATAATATTTTCAATATCAAGAAGTTGGATATCAAAATCAACAACCTCAACAACAAGATCAATCATGACAAGAGTCTTCTCAACAAGCACAAACCTCACAAGATAAAAAAACATGAGTACACTCCTTTGGGAGAGTCAATTGAATCCGCATTACACAAGCTAGTTAATGCAAAACTCATCACTCTTCCAAAATTATGTGCTTTCAACTCTATCATAAACCTCCCTTGAAATAAGGGTGGAGATTATTGTGAGTATCATAGAAAAAATCTTCATAAAACATCAAACTGTGTTCGACTCAAAAATTTCATCCAAGACCTTCTTGATCAAGGAAATATAATTATTGAGGACAATGATCAAGATTCAACCACTAATGATGGCAGTGGCAATCTCTCAACCACAACTATTGAGGAAAATGATTAAGGTCTATCCATCAATGAACACCTTGGAGATGTTTCTACCTCATCCAAAACCTTCTTGATCAAGGAAAAATAACTATTGAGGACAATGATCAAGATTCAACCACTAATGATGGCAGTGGCAATCTCTCAACCACAACTATTGAGGAAAATGATTAAGATCTATCCATAAATGAACACCTTGGAGATGTTTCTACCTCATCCAACAACCAAATCAACATACATCAAGAGTCACTTTTTAATCATGATCAAAACTCCTCAACAATATCCAACAATGATCTATTTCAAGGAGTGTTAACATTATTTTATCCTATTGACATAATTCAATATTTGTCCACCAATGATCATGTTGACAAGGCCTCTAGATCATCTAATGAGTTAGAAGACATATCTCAAGAATTTATTCCAAGTCATGATCAACATATTTCACCAAAGTATAGCAATGGACCTTTCCAAAACATATTGACATCCTTTGACCTCATGGTTGTAGATATTGAAGGAATCTTCAAATCAATACTTGATCCACATCCACTCAAATATCAAGAGGATATTGAGCCACTTCCTATGCCTAATTCAGATATCCAAGAACCCTTTGTAAGCAATTCATCCTTTGAAATTGACCCATGCCAAGAACTTGATCCAAAGCATAATCAAGAATTTGTATCTCCAAGATGCTACAATGATCAACTAATGGGCACTCTCTAATCGATACAATATTTCATAAATGATGATCATATCCATATAGCACATACTCCTCCATCTAGACCCATGAGATGTTTTCTTTGGATGGACACATAGATGGTCTTCATTTAGAACAAGATTCCTCTACTCTTGACATTATTACACAAGAACAAGAGGTTATTGATTCCTATAGTCAAACTAGGTTGTCAACATCAAGATAAGATATATCCTGAATTCAAATTGAGGACATCATGTATGAAGATATCCAACATTATCCACTCAAGGAAATAGGTCAAACCAAACAACATATTTTGGAGTCAGTAGAGTAGAAAATTGAAATAACATCATCTACAGTGGTTATTTATCAAAGAATGCTTACTAAATAGGACATCTTGAAATGGCAAGAATCAAAGCATGAAGATACTACTTCCACAATATTGTGGGTAACTTCATCTCAAGGAAACATCAACATAGGGAGCACAAAGAATTCTTGTGATGAAACCAATTCCAATACTACAGCTTTCCATATCATGAATATTTATCCACCCCTCACCCCATCCGCGAATTGGGACCAATAGCAAAAGAAATATTTGAATCAAAGCGCAGAGAATGTCATCAAAGAAAAATAAGTAGCGAAGCATGAAGGACAAATCAAATACAAGTGGATACCAAAAATACAAAGATAAATCATCCCTATCAAACTCCATCAATCAAAGAAACTAGGGGGATAAATCAAAAAGGTTAATGTATCAATCAAAGACATCCACAAATGCAAAAGTAGGCTTCTCAACCAACACAAAAAGTACATCAAGTAGTTGGTCCTAATTCCACGCACATTTCCATATCCACCCATCATTGTTCATCTTCCCAATTTTGGAAATTGAATTAAAGGCTCCAAACTACCAACCAATCCATCTTCTATTCCTAAACACACTCCACCATCCATGCCTCCATGCATGATATCCAATTCTCACATTGACCATGTATTGGCAGCCACCCTTCATCATAAGGATTCACAAGACATTCTATCACAATGTGCACACAAAGACAAAGTTAACTTCGATATCAACAAAGAAAATTAGGAATCTCAAAAGTTTCATTCAAGTGCACGTATCTTAGCAAAGAAACTCATTCAAGTAGGATATTGATGGCACATTATGATATAAGCATCCACATCAACACCACCAAGTGGTTCAACATGAGCTTAAAATCTTTCACAAAAAACCAAAAAAATAAAAAAAATTGTGAAAATAGTAAAGATAAAAATCATCCTCCAGTGAAAACCAGTATGGTGGCACTTTGGACAATTATCATGATGAAAACTTGGCAACAGGTGTCATGTGTATAATTAAGCATCTACGTGCACTAGTTTAGGTGAAAGCATCTTATCTCATCCATAATAAATACAAAATTCCATCCATCTTATCCATAATTAAACCATTCATCCATGAACCATTTATCCAATCCATTTTCATCCATCTACATCCATCTTCCAAATTATTTTTATCTTGACAAATTTTGGTGTACACTTTACACTTGCTTATGGTAAACATCTTGACATGAGTCATTTTCATTGTTCCTATCCTACCCAACATTATCTAAGCCATGAAGCACTATCCAAATGAGCATTCTCTATTCAAACACCTTATCTTATCACAAGGTAATCCTTGGCATCCTTTGCATGCTTACCATATACATCCATCCATACATCTATCCAAAAATCTTCCCATGGGATTCCATACATTGCTAGACACTAGGGGAAGATATTACATCTTGCTTCACAAATAAATCTTGATCTATATCTTCCAACTTATGTTGTGATCTGAACACTGGCAAACGTGAAATCAAATTGGTCAAAGAATTTTTGAGCAAGAATCCAAATCACTAGCCCATGGCATATTTTGACAAGAAGATGTTCCTTATCAATCTTTCTCTTTCATCAAACATCAATCTAAACAATCAATATTAGTTGCATCTAATTTGTACTTCAGCTTCACAACAAATCATTCAAACAAATTTTGTTCTAAACTGAGCTTCACAATCTTGATCAATCAAATCGAATCAATCCATCATCATCTTGGGATATCCTTCCCAATCCTTTTGTTGCTTAACACTATCCTTGCATTTTTGTGTATCCTCACCAATGTTATCATCATCAATCCATCAATCAGATCAATTGACCATAGCTTGGTTTTCAACAAAATCCAAAAATAGCATTGATATCGTCACACATATCCATATCCAAATCATCAAAATCATGCAAAAAAATTCACAAAATAAAAAAAATCCAAAAACATCCAAATCACATCAAAATCCAAAGCACAATCAAATCATAGGGCAGGTGCAAAAGGATGGGTAAACAATTTGTGGCCAATTTTTTTAAAAAGTTTTGAAAGCTCATAACGTGAGTGTGTTATAACACATTTGCGTTATGGCTTGGTGTGACGAGCCTAAGGCTCGGCCACAATGAGCCCATAATGCAAGTGCATTACAACACGCTTGTGTTATGAGCTATTAAAAGAAAAAGAAAAAGAAATTGAATTCATTCTAACTTGTGACTGTGTTTTTTTCTTGCCCATGGCCAAAACCCCAATTTTCTGCACTCAGATTTTGGATGGAGCTATTTTGCAAAAAAATTCATTAACTGTTGTTTCATCGCCAGGATGCCATCACATTGACGAGGAGGTCTGGGAAGTAAGGATTTTTTGTTTTTTGTTTTGAATTTGCTAGTTTTAGGTTCTTTTTTATATTTATTTTTTGAATTTGTAGGAGATGTTAATCAACCTACAAACCCTCTTCAAAATCCTCAACAAGCACAATAACAACAAGAGGAACAAAATCCTCAACTAGCATAGCAAGAACAACAATAACAAAAAAATCCTCAAGTTAATCAATGATCTGTATAGGATCTAGACTAGATTGTAGTATTTAAATGCTTAACTTTTACAATGCTTTTACAATGATTATTCCAAGTTAATTAAATCAAAATTAACTTATGGAAATAAAAAAATGAAAGTAATAGCAAGGTGATTATAACAAAAAGGAAGGAGAGAAAGAAAGAAAGAGAAGAAGAGAAGTGCAAACAGTTGATAACGGAGTTCGTCACGAAAGTGACTACGTCTCCGGGTCCACTCCAATAGAGAGACCGATCCGATTAACTCCAAAAATCAATTACAAAAGCACCACAACCATTCTCCAAGCACTTCGGCAGCGTAACGACGCTCTGACATGCAAGAATGACTTGAAAACTCTCCAACAAGACCTCTCTTCCGTCACCTCAGCATCAAGACTTCAACACCTGAAAAAAACTTGGATAGCAACTCTCACCTCACACTCCCCTTAAATACAAAAAATTTGCTCAAATTGGTTACTAACCAATTGATTGTACAATATTTTCCAAATCCCCCTAAAAACAACTAAATACCCCAATTTACATAGAAATCTCTATTAAATCCCCTATTTTACATAGGAAAATCTTCAAATCTCCCATTATTTACATTTAGGATTATATTATCCCCTTAAATCATTCATTCCCAGGCTTAACTTATCTCCATTAGTTACATTTAATCCTAAAAAAAGGATTATTGTTAAACAATTTTGGAGGAATTATTTAAATTAAGGGAATTCGGTTTAAAACATTCATCAAAAGCAACCGATGCCAACATATATTTTAAACCCGCTTGGTGGCTTGTTGGTTATCCGCATCTTTGGTTCCGGGTTCCACTCCCGGCCGTCGGTGTTTTTCCAAAAAAATTCTAACCATATAACAATAAAAACAACAACTACTATATATATATATTAGTGCGCGCTGTGTGGTCTATTGGTAGACCGGCCGAATAGGGAGGAGGTGGTCGCGTGTTCGAGCCTCTTGCGGGCAGTTAAAACCATTTTGCAACCAAATACAAACTGACTTCCAACTTGATAGAGGATGAAAGTGATGCCACGTGGCATGCCAAGGAGGTGCCACGTGGCAAAGCCTAATTCGCCACTTAAACTGACGTGTATGCCGACCGAGCTGATGACGTGGAACTGACGTGGCATGCTGACTCGGCTGATGACGTGGATTCCGTACTGCTGACTGGATGCTGACTGTGCTGCCACTTCAATGCTAAGTGTACAGACTGCCATGTGTCGCACAATGATTGGTCTGTACAATGATGACATGGATGCCACGTGTCGAATTCTGAATAGTCTAGTCACTGTCCGTACAGTACGGAATGCTGACGTTAGCATCCATACAATCCACCTCAAAATTCAACTGACAGCTTTGACCTCTGATAACTCTCGCATCCGATGTCGGATTTCGACGAAACGAATCGCGTTGGAAAGCTTGCGATGAGCTCTTTGCGATGACGCCAACTTCGAAGATTTTTGACGATGCCATTTTTTTCGCTTTCTGGACGCCCCTGATTCCAGTTTGACCAAAGGTTTGACTGGCTATAACTCGTGCAAACAGACTCCTTTTCGCTCCGTTCGAGTTGCGTTGGAATCAGGACGCCGAGCTCTTTCTGATGGTGCAAATTCTGGAGAAAAATGAGACACTTCAATTTTCACTAAAAAATGTCCACCGGATCAGGCCTCCCCACTAAAGACCTTTTGGACCTCCAAAAGTGGCATTTAATCTGACATTAAGTGAGGACTTGGCCTCCCCACTTGTCTTGTATCCTCTGTACATCTGAATACCTGGCTCACAAGCACAATGAAGACTGCAACAATGTTGTTGAACATAAACATAACTTTATCACTTCCATAAGCATCTACATCCAATGTCGTAGCCACTAACCAACAAAAATTGACTAGCATCAAGCTGTACAACAATGCAGAAATGAAAGAGAATAAATCAACAATATATCGATCCTTCACAACAGAAACATTTTCACCCAAGGATTCATCAATGCTTTCAAGCATCCTTTTCTCATGTTGTACTGCAAGTGCATCCTGCAACATCTGACCCTGGTTAGCTACTCCAAGCTCAAGTGTAGAACCAGCTGTACTGACAGACATAAGAGTTAACTCTTTACTTGCATTAATTACCCTCTTTAATTGCCCCGTGTTTGCAAAAGAATGTTCAATCTTAATCTTGTGAGAATGTACAATATACTGAATGCCATCTTTAAACAAGTGATAATGATTCTATTCCCTGTAGAATATAGCTTTCCTGTCATATAAGTAAGGGCTACCAAGCACTATCCCACAGATATCCAATGGAACTACATCAAACTGTACTTCATCCACAAATTTACTAGTGATTGTGAACCTTAAAGTGCATTGTTTTGTTACTTGCAACTTGTCATTTTCACAAATCCAACCTAGTGGATAAGGTTTCTTATGTTGTGTAGTTTTTAACCCCAAGTTCTTTACAACACTTTCAGAAATTAAATTAACCTGAGATCCACTGTCTATGAGTGCATCAATTTTACTGTTCTTAGCAACAACCCTTAAATGAAACAACTCATTCCTTTTTGCATCTTCAGAGAAATCATTAACTGTAGATGAAGAAGCACAACTAGCAACAGAAACACCAGAAATAGGAGTTTTACCTTTTAGACCCATCGCTGTTATCTTAGTCTCATCATCTGAATCTGAACCAAGATCCATAACAACATTTGTGGATTTGTCCTTACCCTTATGTTTCTGATTACGTCTTTAAGCCCACTTCGGCTTCAGTTCAGGATGTAACTTCCAACAGTGATCTTCACCATGACCTTCCTTGTCACAATGAGTGCAAGAAAGTTTCTCATCCTTCTTGACTGTAGTTGCCTTCTTTACTTTCCCTGTCTCTGCATTCTTAGAAGATTTCTTTACATCATTATCAATAAAAGATCCTTTACCCCTTGACTCTAAATGTGTAGCTTGAACAGACACTTCATCCAAGTTACAAGGGTTCAATACCAAAATGGAATTCCTAAGATAGGAATGCAGACCTCCTATGTACTTCAACAACGTGTCCTGAGTGTACAAAGGAACATTCAAAGCAATAGCCCTTTTCCTGAATTCATGGGTGTACTCTTGGACAGTTTGACCTTTCCCTTGCCTAAACATTTGCTATCCATCATTAACGCTGCATATGTCCTAGGGGATAAAACTGCTTCTTAAGTGCGTTAATAAACTCTGCCCAAGTTAAACTGACTCTACCATGTTGTGAAACTTCTGCCTTAGACTTACTCTCCCACCAGGTTAAGGCTGTACCTCCTAAACGAAGAGTAGCTAATTGGATCCTATCAACATCATCTATTAGGTTTTGGACTCTACAGTAGACCTCTATTTGTTGAATCCAATCATCCAATTTTTCAGCATTAAGTTCACCACAATATTTAGGTAAATCAAATTTTACATCCAATTTAATTTTAGGCTTATACCCACTCTTGAAAGGATTAGAAGAAATAGAATGAGGAGAAGATGGAGAAGAAGGAGAAGGAGAAGAGGGAGGAGAAGAAGAAAAGGGGTGATCTGGTTTCTTGTCACCATCTCCATGTTGTTTCCCTTTCTTGTCTTCACGATATTCTTGCTTTGACGAACCTTCTTCACGTTCCTTCCGTTCTTGTCTCTCCTGAAAAAGAATGTCCACCTTAGCCTTCATCTCGAGGAATGCTCTTCAAAATTCTTGCTCTCTTTCTTTCTCTCATTTCCTTCCTTTCTGTTATAATCACCTTGTTATTACTTTCATTTTGTTATTTCCATAAGTTAATTTTGATTTAATTAACTGGGAATAATCATTGTAAAATCATTGTAAAAATTAAGCATTCATTTCTGCAATTTAGTCTAGATCCTAAACAGATCAATCAACCACAACAAAAATCTCCTCCACCAATCCCTCAACATCCTTTTGACACTCAACAAAACTTAATGAGCGAAATTGAGAACAATAAAAAACAAATTGAGTATTTAATCAGAAGGTTGAAAGATCCAAACGGTTCAATCGTGGAAATAATGACCCTAGAAACTTCATTGAAAGAAATGTTAAAACATGTAGATTAAATTAGCAAACAATTAATTAGTTGGCAAGATAGGAGGCAAGCGGCTAGGGATTATTACTAGGATAAATTATCATATAAAGATGTAAAAGATTTAAAAATTACAAAAGGTGATTTGTGCTCATTATTCACTGACCCACGGTCAAATGCAAATCTTATCCTCAATGTGAAGAGGTTTTCTATTCATTGGTGCCACCACCAACATATTAGGAACTTTTTTTGGAATAGGTGGTACATGGTTTTTGATTACCCACCATACAACAATTGTGAAGTCCCGCAATATTTCCTTAGGAAACTATATTGTGAGTTCATCTTGAACAACATCCCAAATTATTTTGATATGAGGAACTTCCAGGGGAGAGGTGGGGGGTCGACTCAAGATAGATCCGGTGCACAACAAGATCCTATGTGGCAAAGGAGATGACCTCTTGCTAGGCCACCTCATGAGCACATCGTTATCCCTTCCATTGTGAAGGAGAGTGTTGATGTAGAGACTTTGCAGGACATCAAATTTTTGACCCAAAGTGTCATCCAACATGCTAGCCCTATTCTACAACACCATCCAGGAGAGTCTTCGAGTGGTGGGCTATGATCCCATTTGTGTCAATCTTGTGGGGAAAATTGTTCATATAATCCTACCAACACTCAGGAGGATACTACATAGGATCTGTCTACAGCTATGGAGATGGCAAGGGAAACTGACCTTTTGCATGAGGCCTATGGCATTGATACTTAGGTAAAAGTTAGCATGTTCATTGAATTTAATTTATTAAATTTTCATTTTGAAATGCAAGATTAACTAATTTAGTTTTATGATTTTAATAAAATTGTAGGGTCACAGTGTTGATACTGGATACATTGGCCCTACACCTGCTTATTTCTCCACTGCACCTACCATTGAGGTATGTAACTAGTAAACAATTATAAATTTATTACATGTTAATAGCATTGTTTTATCAATGGTATTTTAATATGTGATTTTGGATGTTGAATAGGCTAATATTGGAGGTTTTGAGGGAACACCTCCTAGTGCCAGTGGATTTAGTCAAACCTACACGTAGGTAATAGAATAAAGAGTTTAACTAATGAGTTGTACTTAATAGATTTGTGTAGTTTATATTCATATCATTGATTATGTTGCATTCCATATATTTCAAACTCAAAGAATTGCTTCACATTCCATAATTAATAACTATATGTTGATAGATGACAAAATTTTAACTACACTATAGTTGTTTAGAAAGTCAACATAAGTAGTGATGCAATTACTTCACATAGCATAAGTAATAAGTAGGAGCAACTTCCAATTGCATTTTCTTGTGATGGCATTCCATGAGACCACTTTTTACTGAGGCATCTTTTCAAACAGTTTATTGCCTTGTCTATGCTATGGATGCTTGGATTGGAAGGAATATATGAAAGAATAATAGTAAGCAATAGCATAAACAAGGAAATGAGTTGTTTGAAAAAATGCCTAAAAGAAATGTGGTCTCATGGTGATGTCCATCACCATGAGACCCAATTTCTTTGAGGCACTTTTTCAAAAAACTCACTTCCTTTTCTATGCTACCACATTTTCCATACATGTCTACCAAAGAATTTTATCAAATAGTTAATTTCCTCATTGCTATGGCTAAAAGCTTAGAAAAGATGCTTTCCAACAAACTATGGATGCTTGGAAAAAATCTATCAAAGCATAATAGTAAGCAATAGCATAGACAAGGTAGTTAGTAGTTTGAAAAAATGCCTCAAAGAAATGTGGTCTCATGGTGATGGAATGCCATTCCATCACCATGAGACCACATTTCTTCGAGGCATTTCTTCAAACAGCTCACCACTTTTTCTATGATACCACATTTTTCATACATGTGTACCAAAGCATTTTATCAAACTACTCACTTCTTTGCTGCTATGGCTAAAAGCCTAAAATAGGTGCTTTCCAAAAAACTATGGATGCTTGGAAAATTTTCTATCAAAGCATAATAGTAAGCAATAATACCATAAAGAAGGAAATGAACTGTTTGAAAACATGCCTGAAAGAAATGCATTCTTATGGTTATGGAATGCCATGATGTGCATTTGTTTGTAATGGAATTCCATCACCATGAGACCCCATTTCTTTTGAGACATTTTTTCAAATAGTTCACTGCCTTCTCTATGCCACCACAGTTATCATACATGTCTATGAAAGCATTTTATCAAATGATTCACCGACTTGCTACTATGGGTAAAAGCCTAAAAACGCATGCTTTTGAATAAGATATGGATAGGGAAAATAGTAAGCATGATAGTCAAAAATATATAGTTGAATAAGTACTCAAAATTTTGTTCATTATCTCATACAATATAAGTCACGACGTGGATCACTATTGTAGTTTTCATGATTGAATAATTTATTGTTTTATTTTTCAGATGTTGCAAGCGAAAATACCTCTGAATGTTTAGATGGAAATGGAGATGGGTGTTTCATCTACTATAGAATCCTCGATGGCTCTAACAGGGGAGGTATGAGGCAAATTACTAAATTTCAATTTACATTCGTTGTTATAGATGTTAGTTAGTGAAAAATCAAACCATTATTGATTCGTAGTTTAATTTCTATTTGGATGGTTTATACAGGGCTTTAGGATGCCTTAGCATGGGCATTTGAATATTTCCCTCATGGATCAAGTGATCATCAAATGGCGGTAAGTGATTATTTTGTTAAATATATCATTTTTTTTAATGTAATTTCCATATATTAATGTCTTTACTTCTTATTGTAACAGATAAGACTTGACCAACAACTAAACCATAGGAGGAGCACTAGGAGCACTCCTTGACCATAGCATAAATGAGTGACAGGTGTATTTCCATCTGATCAACAAGCAAAGGGCAAGAGTTTATTTTGAGAGCATGGAGAGCGATGACTTTTGATTCCAGAGCCCTTTGTTGTATACCTATATGGCATTTTTGTACATATTTTGTATTGGATATATTTGACATTGTATGCATATATGACATTCTCGTAAGCCTATATGGCTATTTTGTACCTATATTTTATACTTATATATTGACATATATTTATGTATGCCTGCATGGATATTTGGCTAATACAAATCTTTTTTATCGATGGTGTCCATATTTCCATTATAAATCCATGGTTCAATATATATGAGTTACATGTATTCAAGTGTATACTTTACAACTTATGTGTATACTTTGTGACTTACGTGTATTCCAATGTATACTTTGTGACTTACATGTTTTCATGTGTATACCTTGTATTCATGCATATACTTTGTATTAATTTGTGTATACTATGCATTCATGTATATACTTCAAGGCTTACGTGTTTTTTAGTACTTGTGCTTCCCTTATTCACATGTACATGCTTGACTTATTCACATGTATACTTATTGTTTTGTTAGCCCTAGCGTTGATCATTGTTGTCCTTCATGGTTTGTCTTGAATATTAATTGATTGATTCTAAACAACTTCAAAATTTCTAAGAATACTAGTAGAGTTACAAATTCCAAAATTGCACAAATTGAAAAAAAAATATTGACTATAAATAAATGCACTGATTATTAACTTGATAATTGATTAAGAATGAGTATAAAATATATCAAGAGATGAGCCTTCTAGAATGTCAATTGCCAACTAGAAAATAGGAAAAGCATTCCCAATACCTTGAAAGTAATAATCCACCCAAAATTGCAACAAGAGAGAAGAGATCCAAAATAGGGAGGCCTTTGATTACCAATAAAAAATTCATCTAATTTCAACAAGCCTTCAATCTCCAAAACCCTAACTAGGGTGATTCCCTTCACAACTTCACTATTTGCCTTGTAGGTCTGCAAACCTAGTTTCTTAGATCTATCTCACAACTCCACTCTCAAACCCATTAACCAATTATATTTTTAGACACCCTTTAAGGCATACCAAAACATATCTCAAAATCTCATACAACTCTTTTGGAACAAATCCCTCAAACTAATGCTTCTATGATGTCCCCTTAAGCCAAATAGGCCTGATTTACAAAACAACTCTCCTCTAAACAATCTACCAAACCCAAATACCTATGGAAAGTTATTTAATAGTCTATAAAACCACCAAATCTACAACTTTTAGCTAGTGAACTACTCACTAAGTCCTCTTTATACAAAACCCTCCTTTTTAGCAAGTTACAAAGGGGTTTACTAAAAATCCCACTTCCCAAATTTTTTACACTACCCAATGCATCAAACATTCTTCAAATGGCCCGCGCATGCTTAATCTATCACCAAAATTTGTTTTCCCAAGATTTTTCCTCACCTACCCATCTTTAACCATCAAATTTCACTTAAAACATATAAATTTAACAACTAGGGCATCAAGCCCAAACCCCCAAATGCCCTCTCTTTCTCCCAAAACCATTCAGTCAACTAAACCCTACCATATTGGGCCCATTCCACTCAGCTATAGGAGTTACATTTAGTGGAATGGGCCATAATTACATTTTTATGTCTTTAAAACCTTAAAATTGGAGTTTTAGACCCGCTTACAGGGAAAAGTTAATAATCTTCTACAACCCCAATGGGAATGCCTCAAAATCAGTCAAAATGATAGATAAGACACTGAAACAACAATTCAAATCAATTTGGAGTCACCATCAGGTCGTATAGGCTGTGCAACTAGTTTGCAACAACAATATTCAAGAGAAAAGATACAAAATTTCAATAAAAATGGGAGCTTTATTATTCAATCTTTCAAAAAACCTCCAACAACCTTCATCCATCGAGTTTATAACATATTTTAAACCTTAACCAACCTATTACAACTTTTCTAACTTCCCTTTGAATGGCCATAATTGTTGGGCTTCCTCAATTTTTTATTTTTTTTGCACTTTTACAACTTTTCAATATTGCACTTTTGACAATTTTGCAAAAATGTGACAATATAAATTCAATGAATCTTAATTACCTATTAGATGGTCTATTAGGACCTTATTGAATTGAAAAAAACTCAAACACACCTAAAACTATCAAAAGAACTCATTTGACAACATTAACACAAAATGCATTTGGTGCCCCTACACCAAGAAGGCTTATTTAAGATCCTTGAGCAATGTATTTCCTAATGTTCCCTTGTTCTTACATATCTTAATTTAGTTTAATCCAATGATTTCCTTGAAATTCTTTATCTAAAAGAAAAAAACATGTTTTCAATTGGTATTTCCATGAAATGATTCATAAAAAGATTCCAATATATTTAATCCTTTGATTGGAACAACTCAATTAAGCAAATGATACATAATCTTCACAACACTTGCAAAACATAATATTCATAGTAGATGAAGTAGTGTTTTAGTGTGAAAGAGGACTATGCCTACCATAAACGTATCTATCGGGATGTGTTGGAGTAGTTTGTTTGGTCACAAAAATTGCAAAACAAAAGTTGCACCACTTTGCAACTTTAAACTACTTATATTTGACACTTTTTTCATCAAGTGAAAACTGAACACCATGGAAAATCGTCTCCAAAATAACAAAAATCAAGAGAGGTTATTGTAGAGGAGCCCAACACAATCCCATAGGCTTAGATGGAGAGTTCGTAAGTGTGACGGTTATCGAGTAATAGCCCATCAAAGATTGCTTCCCTTTTGCACTTTGGACCCTTGAGGGATTGAGTTGGTTGAACATAGCTCAGAGTGATTCTGCATGTTTGGGTGCAAAATAAGACCATTCTTAGTGTAAACGTACCCATCTGGATCCGTTGGAATAGTTTTTTTAGTCACACAAATTGCAGAATGAAAGTTGCACTACTTTGCAACTTTCAACTACTTGCATTTGACAACTTTTTGCTTAAGTGAAAATTCACCACCACTAAAAATACCTCTGAGATAACAAAAACTGAGAGAGGTTATTGTAGAGGGGTACAACGCAATCCCATAAGATTGGACGAAAAGTTTCTAAGTGTCACGATATCTAAGTAACAACATGCTGAAGTTTGTAGCTATTTTGCACTTTGGACTCTTAAGGGATTGATCTAATTGAACGTAGCTCAGAGTGATTTCGTGTGTTTGGGTGGGAAAGAGGACCATTCCTAGCGTAAAAATACCTATTTAGACATGTTGAAACAATTCATTTGATCACACGAGTTGCAGAAAGAAAGTTGCACCACTTTGCAAGTTTCAACTACTTGCATTTGACAACTTTTTCTCCAAGTGAAAATTCTCCACCACGAGAAAATGCCTCCAAGATAGAAAAAAATGAGAGAGGTTATTCTAAAGGGGCCCAACATGATCCTATAAGATTAGATGAGAAGTTTCTAAGCACCGCGGTATCTGAGTAACATGTTGAAGTTTGCATCCATTTTGCACTTTGTACTCTTAAGGAATGATTCAGTTGAACATAGTTTGAAGCAATTATGTGTTTGGGTACGAAAGAGGACAATACCTAGCATAAAAATACTTATTCAAACACATTGGAACAGTCCATTTGGTCACATGAGTTGCAGAACGAAAGTTGCACCAGTTTGCAACTTTCAACTACTTGTATTTGGCATTTTTTTCTCCAAGTGAAAATTCACCACCATAGGAAAATGCCTCTGAGATAGTGAAAACCAAGAGAGGTTATTGTAGAGGGGCCCAACGTGATCCCATAAGCTCAGATAAGAATTTCTCCCATGGTATTTGCACTAATGATATATAGTAATTTTTTGTAGAGAAGGTATGTTTCTATTTTATATTTCAAAATATTGGATACGTGGAGTTCTAATTTGAAGTATTGATGTATTAATTTGGTGGATTGATGCCTTCTCTGAATTGTTAACAGATGGTTTTTGTGTTAGGATGGTTGTTAGGATTAGATTCATAAATATAGAATTTGCTGATGATTTAGAGGAATTAATGTTAAAAAAGACAGATTTAAGTTATAGTCTTGTTATTCTATTGAACATGTGAAAGCCAATTAATTGCTATATGAAAGGAACCTACAAAGTAAAGGTATCAAAGTGTATGAAGGTTATGTTGAAGTCTAATCTATGGTTCGATGGAAATTCACCTAAGCAATTATTTGAAATGATACATATATATAAAAAGTAATTCTTATTGAAATTTGGATTGTGGATGTGGCAACTTTGAACTTACTTGGATTAAATCCAAAATTTAACCTCTTCCCATTTTGGCAGCGCTGAAGTATTTTTTGGCCCTGTTTAAGTGTTATTTTGGCTTCTGAAATTTATATTTAGCCACCTTTAAGTGATTATTGGTGGTGGAATCTTGAGTATAGGGCAGCGTTAAAGTATGTTTTGGCCCTGTTTAAGTGTTATTTTGGCTTCTGAAATTTATATTTAGCCACCTTTAAGTGATTATTGGTGGTGGAATCTTGAGTATAGGGCAAGGAACTAGTTTGATGACTATGTAACCTAATCATTCCCTTGAAAAGTGATATAGCCATTGAATGAGGGTTTTAGAATTTAAGCGTGATCAAGGAATGAGGGGGGTTTGATGTTCAATTTGGTTTGTTTAAGGAATGAGGGGGTTGTAGTGTACAATTTGGAGTTGCTTAATTCATTAGGGGGTGATAGTGTTCAAATTTTGAGCTTTTTGAGAAATGGGATCAATTTTGATTTCAATTTTGATCTTTTTAAGGAATGAGGAGATTATAGTGTATAAATTAGGACTGTTTAAGGAATTTCTATTATATTCAGGGATGTTCAAGAAATGAGGGGTTTTACTATTAAATTCAGGTTTGTTTGAGTAATGAGAGGAGTTAAGTGTTAAATTGAGGTCTTTTCAAGTGATTTTAGTGGTTAGAGAGTCTTGTAATCAAGATGTTGGACAAGTTATACTACCAGATTGGTTATGCAGAAGATAGTGTCATTTTGGATTTTTGTTCTCATTTTTTATCCTTGGGAAATTTATTTTTTGTAAGATGAGATTGCTAGATGACAATAGTTGCCAAATTTTCATTCTTTATGCCTTGGTAAATTATGTTATCGTAAGATGAGATTGTTTGTCAAAAGTGTGCTCTTTTATTCCCTACGAAATTGCATTGTGATAAGATGGCATTGCTTGATGGCAGTGGCTGCCAAATTTTTATTCTTAATTGTGATTTCTTTGTTATGACTAGGTATTTGTGAGGAAGTTTGTTTTTGATACCATTTTTTTAGCACCCTTTCAATGTTAGTGTTACTGATAAAACAATCACATTAGTACAAATCAAGGTAAAATACTAGCTAATGTTTTCCTTTAAAATACAAAGGGCATCCTAAATTATTGTTTTTGGCATTCACACAATCTTCACTCTCAACAATTTGGTGATGTTTGGTTTTTTACTCATTGGCAATACTCTTTCCTCTTTCCAAAGCAGAGATCATCGTTCTTTTTTTAAATACTTAAGTGAATTTACTTATGCATATTTCTACTACAAAGTTCAAAATTTTATGGCTTCATTCTATTTTTTTTATTCTTCCTCTCTTTGATGTCTTCCTGGGTTTTATCTTGTCCTTTTTTATCTCATATTTGATCCAGGGTAGGTGAGATTGTGATACTTTTCTCAGTCTCATGTATCCTCTTCGTGCTTTACTTTCCCCCTCACTATAAATTTCAGTGAATCCATGGGGACTATGAAATTGTAACACTCGTCACAATCTCGAGTTCCCTTCTTAATGTAAGTGAGATGGAGACAAATGTTTCCATGTAATTCCTTGCTTCCTCAGAATATTTGGACAAAGGTGTTAAGCTCCTTTTGTTCATTGTGTAACTAGCAAGTGTGAGATGGTGACAGGTATTTTCCTTGGAATTTTTTAGAAGGGGTTTGAGAACCCTTTAGGTTCTAATGTTCTTGAAGGGTACCAATAGGGTGACAAGTGTCACTACCTTGCCATGAGTACTTCCAAGGTACTTTGGAGCTAACTTACTAAGTCTTCCACCTCACTGGTTACAAGGTGCCTGAGAGAGAAATGTGGTGTCTCCTTGCTGCTTTTGTCTATGGGGTGATTTAGTGCATTGATTTTTTTTTTTAAGCCTATGTTTCTAGGGTGTCTAAATGAGTGACAAGTGTTGCCCACTTGCTCAATCCTCACTATTCGTAGGGGTCTACAGAGTCTACATTCTTATCTTCTGATGTAGGAGATCTTGTGAAGTCTTGGTTGATCATTAAACTTCTCCCTAGGGTCTGTTAAGTGTTATATATTCTTGATGCATTTGCCTCCTATCTAAGTGTGCAAGTTAACAGGTTAGTGAGTAAGCGACAAGGTCATGAACTTAGTCTCTTTTCATTGTCATTATACAACTTAGCCATCTAGTAATTTAACAGTTACAAATTTTTTAGTGAAATATCAAACAAGACTTGGAGGACAAGTAATCTTCAACCTTTGAAACAAAGAAAGTCTCACAAAGGGTCCAAGCAGTAAAATAACAATATAAGATGGAATTGATGGTTTTTGACTAACTCTGTATAATGCATGCAAGATGACAAATTCAGGAAGAGTTGTAACTCAAAATAAACTGAAAAAATTAATCGTTATTTTATGCATATGATCATTCAATTTAGGCATCATTTGGGCCCTTTGATGCAATATAATGTTGTTAGATCTTTCTTCTAAGGCACAAGATAAGACTACTCTCAAAATCTTGGGACAAACACGAGAAGCATATGTTGTATAAAACAAAAAGATTCAAATATTGCTCACACCAAAAGATATTTTTAAATGCTTCCTAAACAATAATTTTGGTTAAGGTATGGAAACAATTCCCAGTCTCTCCAAATTCAAATCAAATTTACACTCAATACCAATAATGTTGTCAACTATTCAATGACTCTTGTACACATCTTTATTAGAGCAACTTGGATCCCCACCTAAGACATTTGTATTGCTCCTTTTTCGACATAGATCCACTACTTTATTTGGGGATTGCAATGTAAACTATCATTGCATTGTAGGATTTCCACCACAAAAAATATTTGCAATAGAACATGGTACCTTGAGACACATGAAAGAGAGACAAAAAGGAAAATAATCATTGTGACATAGTTGCTGCCAATTCAACAACCATACATATCCATTGCATTTGTGAATTCTGTTGTGCTTGTGTTCACTAATTTTGTGTTTGGAATCATCTTTGCTTTTGCTGCTTCGATTATAGGGTTCATGTCTTTGAAGGCAAGGGAGGTCTTCTCCTCCACTTCTTAGATTGATAAGGTACATGGTTCATGTCTTCAAAGGTGAGGGAGGTGTTTCAATTGTTCGTCTATGACTACATTTTTTTTTATCTCTTCAAAATGCAAAATAACTCCACACCCACTTTAGTTTTCATTGATTCTCTAACTCCATTAACATCTTCATGCTCACTCAATGCCTAAATGTCATTTATTCATAGTTGTGATGTCCCTTATTAGAGAGAGATTTAGATTTTTGCATTTTTGTTGCTATACTTAAATGCCATGGAAGTAATTAGGAGACTAGCTGCAAGTGTATAAATTTCATGAAAATCTTCTGCAGAGAAAGGCTCATTGATCCCTTCACACATATATGAACACTAATGAGAGAAGTAGACCATAAATTCCAGGTAACTATATAATATTATTGGCGTATTCCTTGCACCTCCCTTGTGTTCAAGTGCTAGTTAATGTAATTACTTATTACATTACACTAAATGAAAGTAACTATAGATAGGCCTATTACACATCAATTGGCTAGTACATTATTGAGGGGCGAAAGGAAAAAGGAGATAAAATCTTTAGGAAAACGTAAGCTTTTGTTTGTTTGCAGATGATGGAATATTTGTGCATCACGAACATTTTAATCTATCTGTAATTTAATATTATATTTTTCTAATTTTGTATTTTTTGTGGACATGCCGGGCTATGCATATTCCTACCGGAAACTGCTTCTCAGAAACTGCCAATGTTGATCTATTTTCACGGAGGCAGATTTGCTATTTGCTCCATAGCCTGGGTAGAATACGACACCTTTCTGCACAACTTATGCAGAGCCGCTGGCGTAATAATAGTGTCAGTGGATTACAGACTAGTGCCAGAGCACTGGCTTCCCACGGCTTATGATGACTGTACGGAGGCCGTAGAATGGGTCCGAAGACAGTACGCAGAGGCGACGGAGGAATGGCTGTCGTCGTCCGTCATTGATTTTTCCTGATGCTTTTTAGCAGGAGACAACGTCAGAGGGAACATCGTTTACCATGTCGGACTGCGAGTTGCTGACATGGTTATGGGTTTGTTGTTGGTGAAGGGACTAATAGTTAGTCACCCTGCGTTTGGGGGTGAGGAGATGGTGGAGTCGGAGAAAGGGGCAGAGCTGCAGAGATGGCTAAGTTTGTAGAAATGAGCGATTTCATTTGGAGTCTATGTCTCCCGGTAGGTTCCAACAAAGATCACCCCTTCTGTAATCCAGCAGTTTCGTCTCTTACTCCCGGTTTGAAATTACCGCCGGTTTTGGTGGCTATAGCAGGAGAAGATGCACTTAAAGATAGAGGTGTGATGTTTTATGAATATCTGAGGAGTTGTGGAAAGGAGGCGGAATTGATGGAGGCGGAAAGTGGAATCCATGATTATCCCATTTTCCTTCCTGAATTCGAAGGCACTATGCGTCTTATACATTGTATTTCAGATTTCGTTGTTGAGCACTGAATATGTTGTAATTCTGATTTTCTGGTTTCACTTTTAGAATTGCATGAAGTATCAAATTTCTTGTTAGATCTATTGTACAAGACGGTGTACATATACTCCAAGCTTTTTGGAATGAATCTGTACACTTCCTGAA
Source organism: Sequoia sempervirens (assembly GCA_007258455.2). Lineage (NCBI taxonomy): Eukaryota > Viridiplantae > Streptophyta > Pinopsida > Cupressales > Cupressaceae > Sequoia > Sequoia sempervirens. The sequence continues at coordinate 23,087 of VDFB02028400.1, forward strand.
TTTTGAGTTGTCTTTATACAGTTTTTATAACTCGTGATATTTTATGGTAATTAAATTTGTTATTTTTGTGTGTAAATTTATTGTTATTGTTTTTTTTTAGATGCTTCTCTTTTGTTCTTTTTATTATCATCATTGTAATAATTCGTATTTCATCAACAGTGAAAAATTCATCTTCTTAGAATGTTGTCAAAAAAAATTTCTCTCTTCAAATGATCCAACTTAACAACCGTTAAGTCAGTCAAAAAGACACATTTTTGTTGTTGTATTAAGCATAAAAAAGGGGAAAATTACAGAGAACAGAAAATAACTAAAGACCATAGTTGTTGCAAAATGACATACAACTGTTGCAAATTGACCAAAATATTAACATCATAGCCGTTCTAAATTGACAAACAACCACAAATCAACACTTAAGCAGTACCTAATATGTTTCTTTCTGCCTTTTGCCAGTAAACTTGATACACAGCTGGCCAACAAACATGTAAGTCATACTAATGGGATTGTTTGAATCCACTTTATTCGCCTTCACATGCAGGGTGATATAAGTATTAATAAGTCACTGCTTATGTTGGGTCAGCTATTATTGTGGAGTGAAGAGCAAATAGGCCTATAACTCCAGTGGTAACATCTGATTCCAAATTAATTCTTCTCTACCTACTAAGTTCAAATTTGGTGGCAGCTGGCTATCCAGCCTCGTAAATGCACGGGAGGCATGAATGCCATGGATACCCCATAGCTGCACTCCATCTCTGTTTTTCAATCAGTCAAACTCCTGCTCACTCCTGTTAACTGCTGTGCAGATGCGAGCCCATACAACTGCAACTTTTCCAAAAACTGCCGGCAATTTTACAATTTTTTTTGTTCTTTCTGTTTTAGATTTTTTTATTTATTTTTGTTTGCGCCAATCTATTTTTTTTTTCCAGCGGCAAGTTTTACCTTGTAAAGCTATGAAAAATGGAAACAGTTCAACAAAGTTTGAGGGTGCAGAGTTTGAGGAATAATAGTGATCAGTAATAAATCTGCTGAAACAAACTAAAATTTGAACTATTTATCTCGTCTTATGTGTATCTTTTTTTATAACAAAGTAAATGATGATGACACTCTTATTGTATATTATAAGATAATTCAATGATATTAAATAATGATGCAACTAATGAAAATATTATTACAAACACACAATATTAATGTTATTGTCATTTTGGATTCCTACAATTGATCTCTCTCGACGTTTTCTATATAGACTATGTGATAGGATAGATATGCTAGTTTAGGTTACTTTCTCAGATGAGCAACCACCTTTCAAAACTCCAATCTTTCAAGAATCGCAAAATGAACATGAACTAGATTTCTTTCGTATTTTTCCTCATTTGGGCCCATCAACCATAATTTGAGGTTTGCAGAGTTTCGAGCTCCGAATCGAAGCTGAGTTTCTTCCAGTTCCTTTTATCTGGATTGCTGAACAATGCTTGCTAATGACGGTTTGTTTCTGCAGATTTATTACTGATCACTATTATTCCTCAAACTCTGCACCCTCAAACTTTGTTGAACTGTTTCCGTTTTTCATAGCTTTACAAGATAAAACTTGCCGCTGGAAAAAAAAAATGGATTGGCGCCAAAGAAAAAAAAAAATCTAAAACAGAAAGAACAAAAAAAATTCTAAAATTGCCGGCAGCTTTTCCAAAAACTGCCGACAATTTTAGATTTTTTTTTGTTTTTTCTGTTTTAGATTCTTTCTTTCATAGCTTTACAAGCAAAGCTTAAATTTCACGGTCAACCTTGCCTGTCAACAAATTTTTTAATGACGGTTATCTATTCAAAAGTGCCTTTAAAACATTATGACATACCTTAGTGTAAGTAAAATTATATATTATATATCATTATAATTCTATATAAATTTTGACAATCTATCCAAAATCTCTCCTTTCATTGATACAATCTTCTTAAAATTTTGATTGTATTTTAAGGCAAAAATTTTTAAATACGGTCATACGACCATCAAATTGAAGCCCTGTTTACAAGATAAAACTTGCCATTGGAAAAAAAAAAGATTGGCACCAAAAATAAAAATAAATCTAAAACAGAAAGAACAAAATAATTTCTAAAATTGTGGCAATTTTTGGAAAAGCTCCAATTGTATGGGCTCACATTTGCACAACAGTTAACGGGAGTGAGCAAGAGTTTGACTGATTGAAAAACAGAGATGGAGTGCAGTTATGGGGTATCCATGGCATCCATGCCTCCGGTGCATTTACGGGGCTGGATAGTTGTTTCCCATTTATGGGGCTGGATAGCCGTTTCCCATTTACGGGGCTGGATAGTCGTTTCCCATTTGGCATCTAATGTAAAAAACTTCTATAAGGATTCATAGAATTGAAAAAGCATCTAAACTAAACAACCTCTGATCTGAAGTTGTCCCTAGGTCTTAAAAGAAGAGCAAACAGAGAGAGTGCTCCCACTCATCTTCATCATGGAAAGAAGACCACCAGTATTGGACCAAATAAAATTAGCAACATCCCCAGAGTCTGAGGAATGAGGCATGGAACTCATGGATTGAAAAATTCGAAGAGGAAGAGCCAAACCAATCTAATTTAACTCCTAGTTTTGTAGCTAAGATTTGAGACATCTGGCTTGTTTAGCAAGGCTCTCATTGACCATGAGTTGTTCCTTGATTGTAGAGATTAGGATGGACACTTGAAGAGATTAGTTAGAACAAATCAGTTAGATTTCATTTTTAAAGGAAGAAAGGATCGGGAAAAGGCAACCAAACAATGAAGCTTCCAAATGTGCTTTGTAATAATGTGACATTAAGTGATGCCAATCACATTGAGAGAAGCAAAAGAGCAATTTTCCAGGACTAAGAAAATTGGAAGATGGCGGGTAGGGTGGCCATAAGGGAAGACTAGGCTGAGAATGGTTGCCCAACTTTCCCAATTTTGTTTTGGAATAAGCAATAGCGATAGTGAACCTATAACAAAGACATGCTCTACTTCATTCTTAAGGAAGATATTGTATTCTTTGATATGCTAGACAATATCCTCAGTGAAGCACTTCTATAAGAATGCCACCCTTACATACTTGTGATCCTTACAGGATATTGTGTATCCAATTAGTGATGCATTATGTAACACTCTCAAAATATTATCCTCCATTTTAGATTTAGGCACTAGAAATATTTTATTTTTGCATAGGATGAGACCATCTACTTCTTTAAAATTTCCATTTTACACACTTCTATCCAATATGTTAGTAACAAATGTATTCCTGACATTTATTGACATTATATAAACCTCTTGATTGATATAAATAGTAGAACTAGAGTAAAGAGGAGGAATTCTAGAGAGTACATCAACACATACATAAAATTCATATTCTTGAAGCTTAGTCACCCATTTCTATTTTTCATTATACAAGTAAAGTTATCACTCGAAACACTTCAAGATGTGGTTTATTTTAACCAAAAAATAAGTATTATTTAAACTTTTCCAAAACATGCATAATGGAAAGAATCTCTCTATCAGACATAGAGAAACTCTTTTATGAATCATTCAACTTTCTACTTTCAATTTCTATGGGGTTCCTCTTTTACATTATAATAGATCCAAATCCCTCTTCTAAAGCATCACATTATGTAACAAGTGGCTGTGAGAAATCTAAAATAGTAAGAATAGGACATGATTTGATCATGTCCTCAAGATTATCAAAGGATTATTGCATTGTATTTTTCTACATGTATTGAGTACTAATGTGATGGCTCCAATATAAGAAATTTTGGACCCCAATCTAACATGTAGATTCCTTTGTTGAAAAATTGTGTTGCTATAAAAATTTAAGGATTATTTATATAGCTTCCTCATATGATCCTTACATGCTTTCCTATACATCAAAATATCAACAAAAAAATCTCAATTGACCACTAAATACTTGATTCATCATGAATTACTAGAAAGTGGCTAGTGCATTAGTCAGGCCACATAATATGATCAAGAAATCAAAGTGTCAAAAATGGCATTTTGGACACCAATATGATAATAAATTGATCTTAAATCAATTTATGAGGAATAAACTATCTCATGTAACTCATCAATGAGAACATTGATATTGGAAATGGGGTATATATATTTTTAATTGTTAAAGGATTTATAGATAGAGTACAACCTTATAATTTCATTGTTTTCTTCTCATTAACCACTAATGAATTATACTCTTTAAAGAACCATATGTGGTGGTAAGGAGTGATCGTGAAAGGTTAAAATTCTATAAGTTCCAACTTTATGACATGCTAGAATCCTCTATATGTTATAAATTCTAGAATCATATTATTAACATCACAATATGATGATTCAAAAGAGTTTGAACATCAAAATTATGGCTTACTTACTATAAAATTAAATTTAGTGTACGTGTCTTCCACCTGCATGCAACTTGCTACCTAAACAACTTGCCTCTTGTAATACATCCTCATATATGTGACTACTCTTAGAAATCTAGTAGATGTACATATAGGTACCACATCTTTTCCTTTAAATTTAAACTTTAGCATCATAAAAAAATATTCTTTGAATTCTCACAAAGAGAATGTAAACCTCGAACACCCATAACTATGTCATTCTTAAGAGCAACATAAAATTCATCAACACCTCATGCTCACCCATGACTATATTGATTTTTCTACTTATCCAAGTGCATGGAATGGTGAATCTCTTGGCAATCATAAAATTGAATTGATAAAAAACTTCAACCTTCATATTCCTCACAATGTCTTCTATTTTGAGTTATTTGGTTATAACACAACAATCAAACACCATATGCATGAGCAATCTTGGACTTGAAAGAAAGGATCCACACATAATTTTCTACAATTTTCTCCCTTCATATTTTCATCACTCTTAGAAGGCTTTTTGTGATAATAAAAAAGAAAACCATGTAATGATATGAAATGAAATTAATGCAATAATTCTTTAATAATATTATCCTTCATATTTCTTAAGGTGTAAAAAAGGGAAATCAAAATTTTAAACACCTTTTATTGCTGGTTCAGACATACTTGAAAGATTTGTAGCTATATTATCGTTCTGAAAATGAAGAATTTAATGGAACAAGAACCAAATAAATTATCCTTCATAGACTCATGCTCATCAATATGAATATTTTATAAACCATTCTCACATGGTAATGGTTCCATATTTTCAGTGCTTGATTCAAAACCACTATAATATCTTTTTCAATTATTAACCTTCATCTTCAACATGCAATGTTGATTTCTCATTATCTTCATTATACCAAATACTTTCTCAATGTGAGAGCTCATTATAAATCATTGTTCAATATTTTTTCAATTAAGGAATATTTACCTTAAACATCCAATGTGGATTCCTCCTTCTCCTTTGGGGCTTGTTGTGACTCTCGTTTTAAACTCTCTTTTCTATAATAATTTTTTCTCTAGCTCATGCTCAATTATCTATTCTTTAAATCTTCATGTATCTTTGATTCATATTCTTCTCTTTATGTTTCAACTCCCTTATGTAGGCATATAGACCTCTTTTGTTTAGAAACTTCTTTATGAGCACATCCAAGTACTTATGGAAAGGCGGTGCAACTTTGAAATCTTTATATTTACTATAGAACTCCTCCAAGATTTTCCTCTTTCTATGGCGTCTCTATAACTTTTGTAATCAATTGATCATTTTATATTGATTCCTCAATATTTCATCTTAGCTTTTTCTTATAAGCATCCCTTATCTTGAATTATATATAATTTTTCCATATTTTAGAAATCTCAAGAATCCTCCCATGATTTTCTAGAACAATAAAAAATAATGGATAAATTTGGTTTTCCTTTCCAATCAACAATTTCATTTACCATGTGGACTAGAAGGTAAAAGCTCAAATACAATTTTAATTTTATTCTTAATTTTAAAAATATTTTAAATTAATAGATATAAATTATATATATATTATTATTAATTATTTTAATCACAATCTCTCATATTTTTTCCATTTCATCTTTTCAATAAATTAAAATTGTCTCAAATATGATTAAAAAATTTATGCTCATTGGCCCACAAACTTTTAAATAAAAAAAATGTCATTTATCAAATAGAACAATAAATAGAATTTGAAAGTGACATGAAAATATATTTGCACTATTAACTTTTTTATAATAAAAATGAAATAGTTAAAAGATGTCATTGCTTACATCACCCTAATATTACTATTCACAAGATGATTCAATAGAATGATAGATAAATTAGTTTAAAGTATTCTAAAAAAAATTAGAAAAAATATACATTAGAAAATTTGGTCAAACTATTTTAATTCTATCATCTCATTGGTTCATTTGTTGACAACTAATAAATTGGATGAATGGGTGAGTCTTCCTCCACCAACCTTGACTCCAAATCAAAGACATGTGATCTTTCACAAATTGATTTCAATATGTCATCTTTGACAAATTAATTTCAACTCCACGTGATAGAATTTTTTGCAAGAGATTTGTCTTATTAGAAGACAATTGAATTTATGTTTATTAAAAAATTGTGAACTATTTACAAACACAGTCCAGATACAATGCATGCTAAGACATTCTGTTTTCTTTTGTAATTTTATATTAGGGTACCTAGGGCAGGGTGAGTTAAATCTGAAAGTCTAAAGGCAGACTCGATCCTCCGACCGGCTGTGCTTAAGTACAGGGCTACAGATTTTTCTCTATATATTACACATCTACGAGTAATTTGGGGAAAGCGTAATAATGGAAGTTGTGGCAGAAATAGAAGGGATTTTTAAGATTTATTCAGATGGCTCCGTGCTGCGCAGTCCACGTCCCACAACGCCTGCCTCTTCACACTTTACAGACGGCGTTCGATCCAAGGACGTCACTATAAATCCGGAAACCGGCGTCTGGGCTCGCATTTTCATGCCGGAAACCACTTCTGGAAAAATCCCAGTCCTGATCCATTTTCACGGGGGTGCATTCATAGTTGGTTCCACAGCCGGGGTAAATTTCCACAATTATTTTCATGCTTTGTGTAAAACCGCCGGCATAATAGTAGTTTCGGTGGATTACAGGCTGGCGCCGGAGCACCGGCTGCCAGCGGCCTATGATGACTGCACGGAGGCCGTTGAATGGATCGCAAAGCATGCCGCTGAGAGTGCAGAGGCGCCGGAGGAGTGGCTGTCGCCGTCCATCGTTGATTTTTCCCGGTGCTTTTTGGCGGGAGAGAGCGCCGGAGGGAACATCGTTTACCACGTCGGACTGCGTGTTGCTGACATGGACGTGAGGCCGTTGATTGTGAAAGGAGTGATTGCCATTCACCCATTCTTTGGGGGTGAGGAAATGGCCGAGTCTGAGAAAAGGCCAGAGGTGTTAAAGTATGTAGAAATGAGCAAATCCCTTTGGAGTGTAGTTCTGCCTGTGGGGTCCACCAGAGACCACCCATTCTGTAATCCGGCAGTTTCGCCCCTGAAGCCTGGTTTGAAATTACCGCCTGTCTTGGTAGCCGTAGCAGGAAAAGATGAACCCTACGAGAGAGGGGTGATGTTTTACGAATACCTGAAGAGTTGCGGGAAGAAGGCGGAATTGATGGTGGAGGAAAGTGGGGTCCATGGTTATCACATCGTGCTTCCTCAATATGACGGCACTACGCGCTTAATACACCGTATTTCCGATTTCGTTAATACCCGTTAGAACATTTTTAAATCAGTGCTGATAATAATGGTTTAATAATTTATAGTTTGTGTTAGATGATGAATAGTAATTGTGAAAGTTAAAAATAAAAGGATCTTTATAAAGGTCATTAAGTAATGTAATTAATATTCAAAATTCATATAATACATGTGTATGTTTCTTTTATATTATTTTATAAATGTAAATTTATGTGTATTTGATTTTAGATCATATAGTAGTATGAGTATTCTAATTAAAATGGATTGTGGAAAATATGAGAGGAGGATGAAGTTTTGTTCTAACTTCTATCAACATTTTTTGTTTGTTATTGATCTCATATATATTGAGTTGAAAAGAGATTTGGAGGAAAAAAGGTTTGACATCATTTACCTAAGCTTACTTTTATATTGGTTGCATTTTTTAAAAAAGAAAGACACCATCGAAGATTTGATCTAAATGCAAAAGTTAATTGTGCATTGAAATCATTGAATGTTGTTAATGATTTTTTTTAATACTAAATGTTGATTTATGTTCATATACATTGAAATTGTTGTTTTTTGGCATTAAAAATAAATAGTGTAAGGGAATGGTAAGAAAATGGTATGAGTTTTTGAGATTATTACTGTTGTTAATAAGTCCATGATGTAAATGATGGATAAATCTATTTTTATTTTTGAAGTTACATGATGAAAACCATGTGTTGATAATGTGACATGCTAAAATTAAGTGGAGACATGCATCTTTGAAAAATATATTTAGTTTTATGAGTATTGGACATTACTTGTGGTGTGAGGCAATTGTAGAATAGAGCAACAATATTGGAACAAAAAATATTTTGCATTTGGCATGTAAAGTGTATATAATTTGGTGTGAAAGAGAATTGACAAATCAATTACATGTATCTTTGGCTGAGTCATGTACGGTGCAAATAATTTATTGTCATGTAATGAAGAAATCTACAACTTTGACAAATGCTTTTGGTAAACATTATAAGTGCCTCAAATTTTATCTACAAATGATCCAAGCTAGTATAACATGAAAACGAAAATGATAAAATAAGTAAACATATGATATACATCTAAAGGGACAAGTCAATTGGTCAATCTTTTCTCACTTTATAAATGGTTAGTGGTTTAAAGCCTATAGGGTTTTTTTTACATCAATTTTTAGATTAGGCCAACCAACATAATATTTTTTTATACCATGAGAACTATATTACAAAATTTTAAAGGTTTAAGGTGTTTCTAATGTGTAAGTGGTCAATTTTCAATGGAAATCAATACCTTGAATTTGCTCAAAGGTTGAAATTGGGTTATTTGCATGAAACCATGATTATAATAATATTTTCTATCACTTGTGCTATTGCAGATTCATGTGTTAATAATACTTTTAGAGACACCAATAAAATAATTTATGGCCCTCGACTCCCTCAATATCAACCTAGTTGATATAATGCAAAGGTCAAAATGGAGAATTAAGAACCCATCAAGAGGCTAAAGGACCGTTCTCTTCTTAGGTTAGCTATTCACTTAGAGAATGCCTAAAATGATTAAATATTTTTTTTTGGTATGAGTAGATGGTTGTATTTTTAGTTCAGTGGTGCATGTTCTAGTTTAATATTATAGTGCATTTGTATTCAATTTTGGTTTCCTTTTATTGAGCATTGATGTGAAGCAATGGATTGGTAGAGTTATGCTATTATGAACTTCCACCTCTTGATTGAAAGGGGAACATAGGTCTTCATGATCAGTTAATGAGTAGTTTAATACTTCTATTAGATGTTGGTTTTATACTTCTAGTAGATATTGTCTATGTTAGAGAAGTAGAGGCAAAGTGTAGTAAACTAAAATATGGTTAGGAAGTTGTTCATCAATGGTAGGCAATAGGGAAACAAGAAGAAGCTACTGCAACTTACCACAAATGGAGTGTGGAGCATAAGGCCAACCAAGGCTAATAGAGGTTAGGATGTTTTGTAAGGGACATGTCCCTATTTTACTATAATTCATAGAGATAGCCAATTAAGAAACTATGGTGAAGGGGAGGAAAAATACCATATAATATACATAGCAATGAATTAGACCCACCTTTTTTATTAGATAGTAAATATACATATATATGGAGGTATAAGGATTTTAAATTAATATTGATGTCTAATGATGTATGTGATGTGTTATATACAATAAATTATTTCAATAACTTATGTAATTTCCTTCCACATTTATCTATTATTCTATAGTTGTCTCTTCTCAGGTATAAATAGACTAAGAGTATATTGGGTTTAGATCTTCAAATTGTGTCCTAATTTATCTTACCAACAACCATCAATTGAGGATGCACCTTATGGTTGTAGTTACAATGAATAATTAGGATATAATAGTCATTATAGTTGGGTAACCGTTGATCAAAATTGCTCATATTGCATGTGGTATAGAGGGTCAAAGACATGTTTATTGAGAAATATTAGTATGATTGTGTTAGGTAATATTAGAAAGAGATAGTGGATCTTCAAATTGCAAGAGGAAGTGGCACAAGGCACTAGATATATAGGATTGGTAGATCTTGTTCACATATAGGAATGTGATGTAAAGGGTTGGCCATTAGGAGGATGGATACAAGTGTTGACACTAGTTGATTAGTACCAAGAGGTAGGAGATTGAGTTTACATAATGGCTAGATGAGTCAAATTGATGGGTGCTCCAAATAATCTTTTGGGACCCTCTTTAGATCAAGTGGCATTTGTTAGGTTTATGATCCAAAGTGTTAATTTATAGTTAATTGATAATGCTAGTTTAACAATTTAAGGTTTATGTTGAGTTATTAATTTAGTTGGTTTTGTATTGTAGGAAATTATACTCCCTTGTAGGAGACAATACAATTTCATGCTTAGTTTGGACCTATTCTAGTGACCTTACATTTATGAATTTTAACCCTTCCTAAATAGGCCCTAATTCCCTTTATTATGCATCCCAAGGCCTATTTTTATCATTTTTTAGCATTGCAACTCGCATTGAATAAATGCGTCCAAACATAAATCTGCCTTGGATCATATGTTTCTTGGACTTTTAGGCCAAGACCCATTCGCCCAAGGGTGAATGGGTCCCCTTTAAGTGATAAGAATCATTTTATAATATGTTTTTGGTGGTCTTTTAATGATTCAAATGTCATATTCAATTGTCGGCTATTAGGATCTAATATTTGGGAAATTAGAGAAGAAGCCTATAAAACCCAGTCTTTTCACCATTTCAAACGAGATGTTTTTTGAAGAGTGAGAAAGAAAGGAGATAACATTCAAGTAAGAAATTTTGAAGTCTTGGAGCAGCATTATTTGTACTTTTAGGTCTTCTTGAGCTCATTTGTCAAGATTTGATCAAGCATTGTTCATGATTGAAGGTTGATGCCAATGGTGGATCATGATGGATTCTAGGTTTGGGAGGTGCATTTGGCCATTTCCCATACCCTAATGACTTATTTTATATTGTTCCCATCTTCAAGATTCATTCTACTAGCAACCTACAACAAGGTATCATTGTACTTAAAATTTATTCGGGGTGTTTTAACCTCTCCCTAAGTGAATCTTATCATTATCATATGGGAATCATACTCTAACACACTTGAGTAGGGTTTCTTTGCATGTTAGCTCATAAAACCTTAGATGCACTTAAGGTTAGGGCTTACATGTTGAGATTTATCAAATCATTGTCATTTATCAAGGTTTAATTACTAGACTTGGGGTTTAACCAAGGAAAACCTCCATACAACACAAATAAGCATTTTATGTTTGTAGATTTATTGTAGGTCTAGATCTAGAAATGGAGATTTGTAGGTAAAGGAGTGAAGGCCTCTGTAAAAATAGCTAAATAATGTAATCAATACTAAAAACCTAAATTATATATTGTAGAGGAGGTGGACTGACCACTCACCGACTCTAGGTCACGAAGAGCTGAGAGTTGAAGGCTACCAGGTAATCTACCTCAACCGCACATGTGTTTAGGGAATTGAAGGATAGAGAATGAAGAACATTCTCAATGCTTCTATCACTCTACTAACTTGAGAGCTAGATTTGGACTAAGTGAGCAGGTTTTTGGAACTCAGACTATACCGTGAATAACTCTCTACTAGAGGATAGTAGCATAGAATAGGGATGACAATGCGACACACTGCTATCTCACAGGTGCACTGGTGTCCATACGAACCAACAGTGAAAAAGGATAATCAAAAGTGTTAGAAACCTACTAACATCTTAGCTACTAAAGTTTTAACTAATGATAAAAGTAGGAAATAATAAAATAATTAAAATATTAAGAAAGATGGTGAAAGAGATGAAAAGGACAAGAAAGATATAAGGATTCAACTCATGGAAAGTCCAATTCTCCCGCAAGCTCCACACGAATGAGTACCTACACACAACAAAGTGCGGAAAAATGTAGTCATTCATAAGGACACAAGGATCCCTATTCTTGGTAGAGGCAGACATAGTGGTGCATGTTCATAGAGGTTTTATCAACTAAAAATGTGTCCCTTTAAGATCTTGATGAGATTTTAAGAGTTTGATGAACAATGAATAAAAAACCCTAATACCCATTAATACTAATTGCAATTTGTATTTATCATGTTGGCAAGAGACACTGCAAACATTATTTGGTGTTGTCATTGATGGAAACCCTAGTTGATAATTGGATCTGCACATCATAATTGCTCATACTGGATGACAAATTGAAGACAACCAGGAAGAACAGAGCATCTGATAGTTTTGTGTTCATCAACTCACGTGTAGATTTTCTGTTGATATTTTGAGTTGTGGATCTCAAGAGAGGTTGATTAATGCATGTCTTGTGTTATCCAAAAAAACTCAGTGCCTCGTATCAAGTTGTGTGCAATTCTGGAGATCTAGTTGGATATATTTTTGTTCATCCGTGTTTGGAGGCTAACCTAGTTGACATAATGTGTCGCAGATATTCAAGGAGTGATTACTCAAATGTTTATGTGTTTGTGCATTTTGATTTTGGTCTAAGCTAAGTTGTGGCTGACCATTGTGGATGTGCATTGAATATTATTCATGATTTGAGCTGATAGTTGCAAATTTTTTTCTATTTTGTTGGAGTCAACATATAGCGATTAAATCTTTAGTCGTAGATATATATAAGTAATTGATTATATCATTTGGATATATGTAGAAGGTGTTTTGATGTGTATTGTAAATATCAAAAGGGTGATTGAGTGATTGCATGCACAGTTTCACTTGTGCATTAAAGTTTTTGTGGTGCAAGTCAAAGTAGAGCAGAACATAAGTGCAAAATTAGTTTGAAGGACAAAAGATCGACTGTTGAGCCTAACTGGAATTGTAATCAAGCATTTGTAGATGCTATTCTCTTAGTTCATTTTCTTGGATCTAATCCAAAACTCTGTAAGGCAACGCACCTTTCTATTTTGAGTAGTGAGCTCTAGGCAGTGCATCTAAATGCAAGTGCATTCCCATATTGTAATCTTTCTTTTGGGTATACTCATATCATATTGTGGATTGGCCATCCACCATGGTTTTTCCCCTAATAGGGTTTCCACGTAAAAATATTTGTGTTATGGTGTTGTGATTACTTGCTTTCTGTTTCTGCATATTACTCTTGGTTGAATGTTCTAAGTGGATTAAAGATCAAAATAATAAAGTTAATTTTTGCAGAACATTGATTCATCCCCCTCTCAATGTTGCTTTTTTCCAACAATTGGTATAAGAGCTAGTTCCTCGGAAGAAGTCTAACAGCTTGGGGAGATCTTGGAAAGAGTTTTCAATGGATACAAGTAGTCTTCAACATCAACTTTTGGTGGCCCTAGATGATCTTAACCAGTCAAAATATGAGAATAGGGAATTGCAGGAAAATCTTGAAAATGCAGAGAAATTCATTCAATCATTGAAAGACAAAATTAATGAATCGAGGGGGAAAATAAATGAATTATGTGATCAACTCAAGCAAAAAAATAGAAGCATGGAAGATGAACAACTGAGTCATGCCTTGAAGGAGAAATCAAAAGAATGTGAAAAATTTTCTAGAGAAAATGTTTCCTTGAAGCATGAGATGGAATCTATCATGATAAGAATGACCAAGGAAATTGAAGATAAAAAGAAGAATGAAGAAAAGATTGCTCAATCCTTGAAAGAAAAATATAATGTATGCAACCAACTAGACAATGAATTAGAACAATCCAAAAAAAGAGAGGAAGTGCTTGAAAAACAGCTTGATGATCTAAAAAATGAGCTTACTATTGCAAATGAGTACAATGAGAAATTCAAAGCTAGCTCAACCAAGCTTGATGAACTGATTAAAGGTCATAAGACTGATGGTGACAAGAGAGGTCTTGGCTATTAAGAAGGAGAAGTTCCAAATCTGGACAAAGGGGATTCAAGCAAGGAAATTAGATAAATGGAGTGAGAAGAAATCTAGTAAGACATCCAAATGCTCAAAGATTCAATGGTTATTGTTTTACTTGCATTAGGTTCGGTCATATGGCTTCTCAATGTAGAAGTAAGATGAATCCAAGTGGACCATCATTCTCAGGCTAGTGCTTCAATTGCAATAAGTTTGGCCATAAGTCAAATGAATGCAAAAATATGGTGAACAACTTTCATAGAGATGCCAGATGTTATGCATGCAATAGACTTGGGCATATTGCTAATCAATATAGGTCAAGGAAAAATTAGTGGAATAGTAGGTCTAAATAGAGAAATGTTGTGTGTTACAGCTGCAACAAATTTGGCCACACTGCTAGATTCTATTGGAACAGAAGAGGTCTGGTAAATCAAAACATATAGTAGGATGTTAAGGAAAAAGGTAAAGTCACTACTGATGTGATTAGGAGACAAATGCAGAAGAAATGGGTGAAGAAGAATCCCTTTGTTGAAGAAAATGTGCCAGCAATAGAATCTGCTTCCGGTAATTCCTTCGGGAATTAGTTTTAGGCCTTTGGCCTAGTAGGGGGAGTTGTCAAGAAAATATCTTAACCCCCTACCAATAATTGACACCAAAATGTGGATGAGTTCAGTATGTGCTCATATGCTTTTTAGTAACCAGATGAGTTAGGGTTAATGCATTTATTGCAACAAAAAGGGTTAGGTGTGTGAGTGATAAAAGGAAAATTTTATCCTTCATTTGTCACTTTGCATTTTGGAAGTTTGGAGAACCCTAGAGTGAACTTTATTGAGTTGTGGCGAGATTCAAGTGCGAAGAAGATTCAACAATCAAACTTCGATCCAATGAAAAGGTATTTATTAGAAAAACATGCGAATTTGTGAATTTACAAAAATGGCCACTCCATTGGTAGTAGAAGTCAAGGAAATGCCATGTCTAAAGTTCAAGTGGCATCCTTTTAAGTCTATTAAGACCGAGCCCCTTGGTGCATTTTTGTTTGTACCGTATGGTGTCTTGCATACTAAAGGCATTAGGGCTTACATTCATGCTAACATTGAAGAGTTAGGAAGCTCACAACTATTGAATTTGTATTCCAACCATATAATTGGAGAACATTTCACTATTAAGCTGGAATACAAAACCCTAGAAGAGAAGTTCACGCAGATGGTGAAATTCCCCATATTTGAGGAAAGTGAATGGGTGAGATATATTTTGAGTTGAGTTCATGTCGAGTTCACGTGGCTAAATGTACCTTTCAAGATTATGAAAGAGGCTATAAGCACAATCATATGTCTAAATTCCTCTGGTGGATTGCCAATCCTGAAATCTGTAAAGAATCAGACAGTCACTAATGCAACAAGTGCACATTTTGATAGAAGGGCAATGACAATTGAGGGCATTGTTGAAGTGGATGTGAGATTTGCATCAATGTTCACTGGGTATAAGGTTTACCACTCCAATCAGGAGAATTCAATATCTGGTACTACCATTTATGCAGCCTATCAGATGGTAAAAAAGAATGTTGATTATGACTTGTGTAAGTTGCTCAGAATTCTGTTGATGGAGAATCTGGGTAAGATTAAGAAAGACAAAAAGAACACTTTTAAATATGGTAATTTGTTGATGGGTCTGTTCTTTTATTTCATGAGTAAGGTTTCAAGTGTTGGGAGAGTTCATTGGAAAAGTAATCAACCTGTAGCTATTCAAATAAGAGATATACTATATGGAAGTGGTGACATACAGTCTTGAACAACTACCCTCTAGGGGTACTTCAAAAAATTTCATAGTATGATGCATGCTAGGGAAATAATTACTACTTCAATTGTAGAAAAGTACAAAGATGCAATTTATTTCATGGTGGATATTGACCAATTCCTAATGGAAGTTGTTGATCCCAAAATAGTATGGATTATTCCTATGGGATATGAAATCGAGGAGAACATCTTGGAGATGTATGCAAAACATTTGTTGGGAAAACCTCAATATTTGGAAGAGGAGAGGTTTGGAACCTATGCTGAAAATAATATGCAGATGTATGAGGAGTTGAAGAAGCCTAAGCTTATCAGAAGAGTGAGGAAGGAAGTGGAAGTCATTGAAAAAAGGTTGGGTATACCTGTAGAAGCATTGAATGAATCTAGAAGGAAGAGAGATGAAGCTAAAGTAGGAGAAAATCCAGCAAAAACCCAATCTACTAGTTCGGGAGCATCCTTTGCCCACACTAGATCTACAAAGAATTATCCATCCCCATCCACTCTTGTAGCCAAGATAGTTCATGTGCAAACTGAAGACAAGACTTCCGATAAGAGGAAGAATAACAAGAGCACAAGAACCTATGAAGCCATCTTAGAAGATGAGGAGACTGAGATAGATGAAGGTGTGAAAGAAATAAAGGCTACCAACACTCAAGCTATAAGGGTAACCAAGAGAAATCCTTCGGTGAGGAGGAAAAGGAAAAGAAGAAGGAAAAAACTGACAAGCTAGGTATGTCAGTTGAGGAAGTTGAAAATGTTGTTGTGAATGATGGAAACCTCCAACTCCTTTGCAAATGGTATGAAACTTTTGATGAATCAAGTCAAAGAATTCTTGAGGAGGCAACGATAAAACATCTGAATATTTTCAATAAAGTTCCTGTTGAAATTATGTTTGGTTTACCTAAGAGTCTGTATGGTGTTTTGGAAATGAGAAGAGTAGTTGCTAGGACAGAAGAAGAGCATATGCGAAAAAAAATTCTTGTAGACTTATGTCCTAAAATGTCTATTGAGATGAAGTCACTCTTGAACAAGGCTATGAAGGAATTTAGAAGAAAAATAAGGGTGAACAAACTGATGATCGGTGAAACTGATGTTGTTGTTGATGAAACCAAGAAAATTTTGGAAGCATTTCTATCAAGGAACAAGGTTAATGATGAGGAAGTGAATCCTTAAGATGTTGTATCTAATTTGGTACATGAGGAGGTGAATGTAGGTACTAAGGATAATCGGATTCCTCCTAATGTGGGTAATGCATAAATACTTATGGAGGCTAAAGCTCCAAAGGTTGTTTCAGCTAAAGGAAAGGAGATGTTAAATGAAGAAGTCGAAACTCCTAAAGGAAATCAAGAAACAGTTATTGAAGAACCAGGTGATGAAGAAGAAAAGGTTCAAGTTAAGGAAATTCTAGTGGATGCAAGACACACTACTGAGGCAGTGAAGAAATTTTTGGTGGATCAACAGGAAGAATTTGATCCTGAATTGGTTGATGGCCCGATCAACCTATCCACTTTGTCCCTAATTCAAAAAATGAAAGTTGCATCTTTTTCCCAGGAAAAGGCCAGAGAAGAATTGTTGAGGTCCCACATTGAGGACAATGAACTTTTGGGTCTTGCATTTGGAGTTCTGGAGAAAATTATGCCAACTCATGCTAAGGATCCGTTAGGTTCCTCCTCCGGTGAACTGAAGAAGCTCATAAATTATGTAAGTACTCATTTTGAGTCTCTTGAGAGATTAGCCATGGTTCAAGTGCATAAAGAGTTTGATAAAAAAGGTTTCATAGGTTGAAAGAAATGATTGCAAATGATAAAGCTCTGTTAGCCACTTGTATGAAAAATATTCAACATTCACTATCTAAAGGTGGAAAATCCTATAAGTCATGTTTGGTTTTGTCCAAATTTACTGAAGTCAATGAGAAGAAGATGAAGGATCTTGAAAATCAATTGGCTACCATTTCTGATGCTCTTGATCCGTTAGCTGGTGATGTTGGTAAGAAAGGTTAGGTAATATCTCTACTTGACAAAATAAGGAGTTTGAAGCATGAAAATGACAAGATTGTAGGAAGAGCATGCGAGCTCATAGGACTAATTGGTCCAAAGATTGAAATAATGGTGAGTGCTTTAAAGGAAGCCAAAGATGCTATGGCAGTTAGTGACCCAATGAATCTTGAGTCTGCAAAAACTCAATCCTATTTGGTTTGTGGTCACATAACAATTTTGGAGAGTCTCAAAATGATTTGGGACACAAATTTAAGTTTGTTGAGTAGAGATTTTGTAGATGTTTTCAAATTTATGTAAGTTCTGTACATTTTGAAGATTTGACATTTTTCAGTTTCCCCAATTTTTCCATTGATGTAAAAGGTGGAGAGAGTTGTAAAGTGAAAAATGTATATTCATCTTAGGGGGAGTTTCATTGCGGAGCTGAGATTAAAGTTTCTTTTTGAAGTTTTGAAGTGGCAATGTAATTCATGTTGGTACTGATCCAACACTTAGTCATTTTTCACTAAGTGTTGCCATCAATGCCAAAGGGGGAGATTGTTGGAAAGAGACACTGCAAAAATTATTTGGTGTTGTCATTGATGGAAACCCTAGTTAGTAATTGGATCTGTGCATCATAAATTGCTCATACCGATAGACAAATTGAAGATAGTCAAGAAGAACAGAGCATTCAACAATTTTATGTTCATCAACTCACGCACAGATTTTCTGATGATATTTTGAGTTGTGGATCTCAGGAGAGGTTGATCAATACATGTCTTCTTTTATCCAAAAAACTTAGTGCCTTGTATCAAGTTGTCTGCAAGTCTAGAGATCCGGTTGGATTTTTTCTGTTCATTTGTGTTTGGAGGCCGACCTAGTTGACATAATGTACATCATGTATATTCAAGGAGTGTTTACTCAATTTTTTTTTTGTTTGTGCATTTTGATTTTGGTCCAAGCTAAGTTGTGGCTGATCGTTGTGGACGTGCATTGAATATTATTCACGATTTGAGCCGATAGTTGCAAATATTTTTATATTTTGTTGAAGCCGACTTATAGCAATTAAATCTTTAGTCGTAGAAATATATAAGTAATTGATTATATCATTTGGATATATGTAGAAGGTGTGTCGATGTGTATTGCAAATATCAGAAGGGTGATTGAGCGATTATGCATAATTTCACTAGTGCATTAAATTTTTTGTGGTGCGAGTCAAAGTAGAGTAGTGCAAAAGTGCAAAATCAGTTTGAAGGATAGAAGATTAACTGTTGAGCCTAATCAGAACTGTCATCAAGAATTTGCAGATGCTATTCTCTCAATTCATTTTCTTAGATCTAATCTAAAACTTTGTAAGGAAGTTTACCTTTCTATTTTGAGTAGTGAGCTCTAGGAAGTGCGCCTGAATGCAAGTGCATTCCCATATTGTAATCTTTCTTTTGGGTATACTCATATCATATTGTGGATTGGCCATCTATCGCGGTTTTCCTCCTAATAGGGTTTCCATGTAAAAATCTTTGTGTTATGGTGTTGTGGTTGCTTGCTTTCTGTTTCTACATATTACTCTTGGTTGAATTTTCTAAGTGGATTAAAGATTAGAATAATAAAGTTAATTTTTGTAGAACACTAATTCACCCCCCCTCTCAGTGTTGCTTATTTCCAACATATCATGGCTCATTACAAGGATTCATAGGCTTATAGTTTTTCCTCTACTAGGTCCTAGTCTACCCAAAATTCACACATCAAGCCTCCATGAAAAAGAACCCAATGAAAAAGAATGATTGAATATCCTAATGTTCCTTTCTAGAAAGAGACAACCCTCTCTAATAACTAGTCACCCTACTTCTTAGGTGCACAACACAAAATCCAAGGATATTTCAATTATAGACTACCTAATGGATAACCATACTCTATACTTGTCAACCAACACCAATCAACTTGAAAATTCAATAACCCCCAAATCACTTGGAACAAACATCAAACATTCACACTTGACTAACACAACTAGAGGTAAGCTCATCTCATTTGATCTCCCTATTGATATTGTTGATGTAATAAAGGACTATAAAATAAGAAGCATCATTATATTTTTCTTGAAGGTGTCTCACCTCAATAAGATTGTTTAAATCGACATGCACTTGTGTGAAAAAGGTATAGATAATTAAATCATCAAGGGGTTTAGGAAAGGGTTACGTATTTCTCTTGCACCTTTGTGGACCCAGAGCATGCAAGGTTAATCCTCCACTATGCATCCTAGATTATTTGTGGGTAGACATATTTCTTGTAAGCTTGGGATAAAATTTTCACCTAGAAGGGGTCTCAAATTCTAAATATCCAATGTGGGTGGAATTGTACCTTTCCTCAACCTTGCATGAACTACCCTTTTTTGCATTAATAATGTAGACACATCAAATTTACATTATGCATAATCATATTCTATTTATCAAATAAATCAGGACTTTTAAAATCTCCAAATCATATTTCATCATTTTCTGATTCAAATAAATCAAATATCAAAGTCCTAAAAGTCAAACTCATCTTAATCTTCATCCTAGCTAATTAAATACTAATCCTCACCACTTGCATTCTCTAGATTTAGCCACTGGCACTAATAAATCCATTTATTGATTTATCTAAATCACCATTTTTACTCAACATGGCAAGTTGATTTGTCCCTCCAACATTGCATTCTTTTAATCATTTTCTTGTCCCCCACTCATCTTGCCTCTCAAATTCAAATTTAAAACTCCCTCTCATGGGCACATTTCCCAAATCTTGCGCATGCATCAACCACTCACCACTTGACAAGTATCTTCCTCTCATTTGTCCAATCTTAGTCCCACATTGGTCCCTCAACTCTTAGCATTTGAAAATATTTAAATAGAGGCTTCATCCTCAAGCAAATCCTCCACAATTTGATCCTTAAATCATATGAAAAATCAGTTCTTCAATCCTTACTAATCATTTCTTACTAATCACCATTTCTTACTAATCACACTAACAAGGTACTATGACAGTTGATCACCATCACCATCATCATCATTGATCCTACATCCATAAAATCATTAACCATATTGCATAAGCATAACACATAGAAACCATTGCATAAGCATATCATCTAGAAAACATACACATCACATTTTAAATAGGTGCATTCATGACATCGCATTCCACTCATTACATCACATCTCATGGCATTGCATTGATCAGTGCATAAGCACTCATTACATTTCATAAACATTTCACATAACCATTTCACAAATCATCGCATAGTATGAACATAAGCATCTCATAATCATAAGCAATAGGCACATAAGCATCTGAAGTCATTAGACATATCATTGCATACATTATCATTTAGGATAATAACATTTGCATCTCATATTACCATTTCATTAGCATCATATCACATCCATCACATCATAGATCATCTTATATAAGCATTTCCTAAACATCATGGCACATCATATCATAGGTCATAATCATTGCATAAACATCATTAGAAATCAATGCATCCATAACATATAAAAATAAATCATGCATAAATAAGGGTACACATGTCATCGCATCAAAATCGGCTCATATATATATCATATCATCCGTATCACTGTCATAGTACAAAACGAATATCAGATCACTATATGTATGTCAATTGGTACAAAATGTTCATCGGGCTATCAAAAAGGAGCCCACACGGCACAAAAAGTACACCATAAGGATCTGGATTAGGCCCAGTCTCCGTGGATGCTGCCCTCACCTCTATCACCGTGACCCTCTACTGGTCTCTGACTGGCCCACTCAGAGAACTCTGGAACGCAGGCTACTCTAGGTACTATATCATGGTAGGCTCGGCGGTAATACTCTACCTCTCGAACAGCCTCTCTGTATGATCGGACCGACACTGTGCCCTGAGATGATGAGGCAGTCATGCTCTCCATCTACTGCCTGCAGCCTAGCTCGGTTGCTGCCTGTAGCTCTGTCGCCTGTTGTTGATGTACAACCTAATCTCTCTCTGCTCTGAGCTGATCTCTCTTAGCTCGTGCCTGATCTGTCTCTGCCATCACTGCCTGTATCTGTGCCTGTAACTGCAATATCAACACATCTCGTGTGTTGGCCTGCCTTGCTAGCTGTGCTCTTGGCTGTGCATGAACCTACCCCTCACCCTCAGTTCGTGGTGGTGGGACAGGCGGATCCTGCTGTTGGTCCTGCATAGGGACATCTCCCTGACCTGGCTGAATTGGGGGCACACCTGCTGGATCCGGTCGGACCTCAATCCTCAGTCCTCACCCTCATCCCCGTCCTCTCCTGCCTCTGACCATGCCGACCTCGGGATCCTTGCCTAGAATGGTCAACCGAAGAGGTGGTCTGAACCAATCTATGTAGGCTTGTGTACTTCCTGGATCTGCTGGACCCTGATCATAGGCCCATGGCCGAGCTACCAAGTGATGAAAGCTGTCAATGGCCACTACTGTCAGAATACCTGGCCACCATGTCACTTGTGTCATACTGCATACGAAAATGGCCACGTAGCCGTCATCTGGCCGATCCTACGGCTCTCTGAACTGACACTGTACACACCCAGGTAGGTACTGCTCGATCATAGTGTGCTCTCGGCCCTGCATATACCTGTCCTGGTGACAGTAAAAGAGCTAGTCTGCATCATCAGCCCATCTGGGCCAACCGAGGTATGGTCTCCATGTGAAAACGAGCATCTCATCAATAAATCGCCTCTAGTAGGGGATCCCATGCTCTCTAGTGTGTGTAAAAGACACACCCCCTCTGTATCGTGCCACAAGGGCAACCTTTGGCCCTAGCAGAATTGGAACCACTTGTGGACGTAGCACAGAGATGTGCTCCCACGCCCAGACATGCAGCAAGGTGACTCCGGCTCCCAGCGCTCTGCCATCCGCATACACATACTCATGTAAATCTCTATAGAGTGAGGCCAACAGCACGGGCCCCCACGCAAATCAGACCGGTCTGTCTCAGACCATCCTCTCCTAGCAGTATCCCCATCTAGGACTGAAATATCGCCCTCATCTATCTGGGGCAACCAAACTAGAAATAATCGCTGCAATCGCCTAGCGAAAGGGAGGTGCTATCACTCTGTACCTCTCTAGCTCGATCTGCCCCTCGCAGTAGATGATGTCTCTAGTGCTGAGGACTCAGGTACAACAGGTATGTCCCTCCTCTAGGTTGTAAATCACCTGGCGGCTGTGAATCGACAATCGCAAAATCTGCCAGATGTCCTCCAGAGTGATGGTCGCCTCACCAGTGGGAAGATGAAATGACGACGTCTTGCTGTGCCATTGCTCCGCCAGCGTTGACAACATCCCAAGGTGGGTGCGTACAGGCGTCGCATAGGCAATATGCCAAAGCCCTGCATGTCCTAGTCGATCCTAGTCTCTGTCGCTGAGACCTTGAAGAACAGTCGCCAAATCCCGCGACCGGTGCTCCCTAGAATAGAGCTCCCTAGGCCCATCCTACATCATGCAAGGTTGACATGTTAAAAATTTTGAAAAATTCCTAACGTAACGCCTCAAACTCGCTTCAAGCGGTGCAGTTTGTGAAGGCGTCGCAGTTTGAGTTTTCTCAAACAGCGACACTGGAACCGGATTTTAGCCAAAAGGCGACGCCGCTGCACAGTTTCACCCATAGCATCGTAGTTTTCGCGAAAAGGATGCCACCGCGACACACTTTTACAATTCTGGCCCGCGAGTCCGAGCCGAGGCCGATCCCAGCGATGGAGTTTTTAAACTCCAAATTGCACCGTTGCGGTGCTAAACAGTGTCGCTGCGTCGCAAAAAGGAATTTAGCGGTGCCATTTAAACATTGAGTGGCGCTATAATAGCGCCGCTAGAGGCGAGCTCTCTCTAAAACATGCAATAAATGTGTTAAAATGAAAAAATGAAGCTTCAATTAGGGTCACATACCGGGGCACCGATGCCGTGTGGCCGCTGGTAGGTCTGAACTCGATCAGGGATGTGCAGAGGAAGCTGTCATTGTGCCATATTGTCAGGAGGTCAAAGCTCAAATCTTGAAATTGCTAGCGGAAGTGTGTGAAAATGACTTGAAAGTGACCCCTTGGGCCCCTTTTAAGCCTAAAAACTAGGGTTTTTTTACCCTCTGGGGCTGTCCTATTAAGGTTGTTGCCCCCCAAACCTATTTTCGTCTGTTCGAGGCTTTTTTTTCATCGATTTATTGCGTTTAGACATGTTTTTAGCCTCTCGGACCCCTTTCGGACCTATCGGGTGCTTTGTCACCTTTTTTCGCGAGATCACCCAAAAAATTGAAATTTTCATCCAATTTCTCGAGGGGGCATTATAATGGCATATTCTCTCGCCATGTGGCAGTGGGACAAGCTTTTGAATATCAAATTTTTTTGGGCTTTGATTGAGATCGTTTATTCTTTGAACCAACGCAATGAGTGCATTGCTTCAAAGAGGGGCAAAATGTAGACATTGAAAATATACTAATTGACATCGTGCATTTGATCCTGACTTACTAACATCGTTCTTCCTAAATCATCCCTCAGTCTAACCATTTAATCAAATTCCCCTATCTGATTAAATTCATCAATATTCGTCTCTTAATTAAATAAATCATTTTATCTAATTAAGTCAATTCCTTTTGTTAATTAAATCAACCTATCTGATTTAATTATTCCTATTTAATTAAATAATCAATTTATTTGATTAAAACTCTAATGTTCATCCATTAAATTAAATACATTAAGACTTTATTTGATTTAATCTAACACCATCCCTTTTAATTAAATAAATCAAATATTTATTTAATTAACCTATTATCATATTCCTCTCTTATCTGATTTAAATAAATCAACAAATCTAAATCAAATAAGTCACATCATCTAATCTCTTGTTAAATTAATTAACCCTTGATTAATTTAGTCCAATCTCATGTCAAATCCTCTAGATTTGGCAACTTGCATAATTAAATCATTTATTTGATTTAATAATTCCCTATTTACTTTCAAAATAGCATAAAAAAGAGAATATTCCTCCAAGTTTGAAATCTCCCCCCAAAATGACTTGTCCCTCCAACAAAGCATTTAAAACTCTTACATGTCCCCCACTAAGCATTAACTCCCAATTCAAATTTCAAATTTCCCCCCTCTTGGGCACATTTCCCAAATCTTGCACAACCATCATCCATTCATAGCTTGACAAGTGGCACCTTATCATTGGATGAATGTTAGTCCCACATTGCTCAAATTTGGGCATTCATCCATCTTGAAATCCTATAAATGAAGAGTTCATCTCCTCGTTTGGGCATCCACATTCCAAGTAAAGTTACCATGCTAAAATACTTAGCCATTTTCATCCATCATTTAAGTTCTTAGCTAGGTTCTTTTACAGATTCGGCTTGGAGTCTCCATCATTCATCATCAAAAGTGGATCAAAGTTCATCATCAAGTCTACATATCGAAGCTTGCAATCATAGGAATTGGGAAAGGGCCAAATTTCCACATCAATTTGGCACCAATTCCCCCATGGGAAAAAGCACAAAGCTGTGTCACACTTTATAAAGGAAACGGCCAATGCTGATCCAACTTTTAAACTTGAATAACTAAAAAGTGGCATTTATGTTTTTAATTTTGAAATGATGTAAACTAATAAAATATGTATTTTTTAGTATATTTTATGTTTGTATTTTTTGAAAAAAATTGAAAAATTATTTTAAACTAGTTTTTAATAAATTAACACAATAATTTAGTTGCTGATAAAATGCTGAAAAATGAAGTTGCATGGGATGTCAAACTTTTTATAGTAAATTTTATTATTTTTCTTTCAATTTTTTTGTGTGTATTTATAACTTGAGACTTTAGTGCATGGATATATATTTTTTCTAATTTTGGTAAGTATATAATTTTAAATAAATATTAAAATGTGCATGAATCAAAAAATAGTTGTTTCCATCGGATGTCAACTTTCATATTAAATATTTATCTAAAATGGAAAAAAACTATACCATCTTGAAATAGATTCTTTTATCTAGTGCATCATATTTTTTTCAATTTTTTAAAATAAGTTTTAGTATTTTTCCTTGGCATGGTAATCAACCTAATATTTTGTGCTGATAACCTACTTTTAGTAAAAATAAAAAATAAAATATAAATAATAATTAAAATATTGAAATAAATATATTTTTGAAAACTAGACTTATGGATCTACAAAAGGGTATTTTTATATTTTTAAAAAAGTGTCATTTACATTAGCAAGAGTTATTGAAACCTCAAGTTTTTCAAATAATTTTATTTTTTTGGTAAATTGGAATTAAAATGGTGCTCCATATATTTTTAGCCAACAATTTTAGTTGAAAAAGTTGTGGAAGTATCTAACTTAGCTAGAATGAATCTTATTACATCATATGTTTGACCAAAATTGATTTTTAGTTAGAAATACTTAAATTCAGTTGTGCTGATAAGTTGGCTGAAAGTGTGACACAACTTTGTGCTTTTACCCCCATGGGATTAAGAGTTTGCTAGCTTAATTAGGATTCAAATCTTGTTTTTGTGATTTCATAGTATTTTAAAGTATTTTCTTCCTAATTTGAGTTATGTTAATGAATCCCATGGGGAATCCATGTTTAGGCTTGCATTTCCTTGTTTAACTTGTTTAATCATGCTGTTTTGTAGGTACTTAGGTTTGGGTTCACACATTTTGGTGGGAGTTTGAGATGTGCTTAGAGTGATGGTGGTGGTGGGAGGTTGCGATGTAAGGGGTGTGGCAGGGGTAGTGGAAGTTTGAGGTATAGTGGATGTAGTGGTGGAGCGAATGTGGTGATCGGTGCGTTTGGGATGGGTGGAGTGATAGGAATGGTGGGACTAGGTGAAGTGGTAGGAATGGTAGAGATGAACGAAATAGTGGGTCTTTGAGAAACCATATTTTGATTAGCTATCATGCGTTGGTTTGATGTGGATGGTGTGTTTGAAAGATGTGATGTACCCCCTTGGTTGGATGAATTAATTTTCATGGGGCGATTTATGTTAGGGAAAGGTGGAGTTTTAAGTAAAGGGGAGATCCCTAAACCAAAATATAGTGTTGACGTGGTGGGAGGTGTGAATGGTTTGAATGGTGGAAATTTTTCTTGTGCAAATGAGGAGACAAATCCGTAAGGTCTCTCTATTTCGGATGAGCTTGCTTGTACCAAAGGTCTAGACACTTGCGTGTCAAGGAAAAATGATGAGGTAGTATGTTAAGGAACCTCAGATGTATCGATAAATCCAAGTGGGTTGTAAAGTGGATTTTGATGCGTATTGAAGAGGGCATCATCCTCGTTGATAGTAGGTTCTATGGTGGTAATGGAAGTGGTTGATTGTGGAAGGGTGTTTTGGTCATTTGGTACAAGAAGTGCATCCTCAATAGTGTTGAGAATTGATGGATCTATTTTAGTCATTGCGCGAAGAAACTTTTGTAGTTTTGGTTGTTTGAGCATCTCAAGAACTTCTTCCTCACTTAGTTCTGTTGGTGTGATGTCTTCCACCAAGACCTCTTTTTGTGGATCGTGTGTAGTGATAGTGAGGTTTGGAAGTGGTGTGTTTTGGATTTCTGGAATGTTTTGGCTTAGATCACTTGTGGTTGATGTTTCTTGATTTAACTCCATGTTCCTCTTGTGTTGTGATCTTGTTTGAACCATAAAAGAGCAAACTAGGATGTGTAAAAGATCAAAGATGTGAAGATGAAAGGTGTATGATATATGGACGAGAATGGATGTTTTGAATTTGTATTGAAAATATCGATGTGATGCTAGGTACTTTGGGTTTGCTTTTAATTGATGTTTGTTTTGATGTTTAGACTTTGAATTCTGTCTTTTGCATGTTGATGTTTGAGCAAGAGATATCCCCAAGATGTTTGGATGATGATCTAAAAAAGATAACTAATGCTCATAAAGGATAATTTGATTTAGGAGTGAGAATAGGATGTGTCCACTCACAAGCTAACCAAAAGATAATCCAAATTAGTGATGGGAGAAGGATGCATCTATCCACCCTTAATTTGAATAAAATGATAATTCAACTAAGCATGTGCAAAGGATTCATTCACACACACTTGAGTTGAACAAGTTTGATGTTGATGTTTGAAGAATTCAAAGTCTCATGTTTGAAAAGTTTTGATGTCTACCAAAGGAGCCTAGCATAGTTGTGTCAAGATTTTCTCAAAATGTTGGTGAGATGTTTATGGTTGATGATGTTTTTGATGGATGAATGTTTGTTTTGATCTTAGAATGACCCTAGTTTAGACTTTTGTTTAACAAGACCAAGGTATTGAAGAACATGTTATGCCCTAAGCAAGGTATCCAAACTCTTGAAACAATCTTGGATTCCGTGTGTAGTAAAATGAATACAAAGTGGGGTTGTCTCTTGAAGCATGTCTATAGAAATCAGCCAACAACTTTTCTCTAGAATCATATAACCTTTCGAGTCTTTGTTGATGTTGTTTTGGGCTAAGTTTCTTTTTCTTGGGTTTTTGTATCTTGACCTTGTGAGAAATCATTGAAAAGACATGTGTGGGGTTCAATTGCTTATCTTTGCTTTTAATGACTTCTTTTTACCAAATACACTTTCTTGATTATGTTTCAAACTAAAGATATCCTATGTCAAAATTCCTTTTCTTCCCACAAAGTGTTGTGTGGGAGTTCCAAGAAATTGAGGCAAAGGGATTTCCTAGGTTAACCCTAGTTAGAGCAAATGACGATATAAATTCAAGTGCTAAGAAACCTCTAAGGACATAATCCCAAGGGCAAGCAACAACACTTAAATTTGTCAAAAGGTATTTGCTCTATCAAAAGGGGTTTGAAATTTGCATGATCATGTTTAAGTGTTTGTTTTCCAATGTTTACAAACAAGCATGTGTTTTTGTAACCCAAAAGCATGTACAATCCTATGGATGTGATAGACAATGTTTGTTGAGTCCCCACTTGGACAAGTCCAGCTACGCCTACTTTTAGCGGATGGTTAGATGCTTGACCCCACTGGCTCCCCTCCATGGCACTCACTTATACGGGGCAGCCAAGCACCAACACCCATGAAACTCCCATGGCATGCTTTCCATCTCTACTAAAAGCCGTAAAATTGTGGGGTGGCTTCAGAACGACCGTTCTTGCACCAACAAACAGATAGGATTTTGGCCTTTTCTAAACAAGGGTTTTAATAAGGACTTTCCGTTCGTAGGAGTTGACCCAATGTGGCAAGAGTCCCCTTTCAGATCCATCTTGTCAGAGTCAACCGCGTGATATTGGCGTTTCTTCCAATATCCACATTTATATCTCGACTGGAAATACTCTTGGCTTTAGAGTGTTACCGGTTGAGCCATTCCCTTGGGTGATTACTTTTTCCCACAAGGTGGGCCCTCTAAGATAAACAAAAGCGAATGAAGAACAAAATCCGTAACTCGATCAATATTTGATAGCAACAAAGAAAGAGAATGTACACGAAAATGCTCCCACTCACACTCTCACAATAGTTTGTTCAATTTTAAGCCCCAAATTGAAGTGTGGAGGTGATTGCTTTGTCTTAACCCAAAGTCATGGAAAAAACCTTTTGATTCTTAAGATCACTATAAAGTGCGAGAGAAGTGCATACGTCCTTTTCCAATGCCTTTAGCCTAAGTAAGCCCTCACAAAAAACACAACTACACTTGTTCTTTTTAAGCCTTCAAAGCAATATGTAAGTTCATTTTAGAGCACCAAATGAAGTGTGAAAATTTGCCTTGTTCAATTGTTAATCCAAAACCAAATCTAGTAAGTTATTGATCCTAAGGTTCTTTTTAATCCCCTTGCAAGAAGTAAACAAAAAAAGAAGAATCCTTTTTAAACCCAAAATAAAAGCTAGTGTTCTAAAGAAAGAAAAGGATGAAAAATTATTTGAAGAAGTGTTAAACAAACACTTAAGTGTTAAAAAACACTTTGATTAGACCCCATATCATCTCCATGCTTCTCCTTCCTTTTCTTTTGGCTTCCAACCTACAAAATAGAAAATAATTAGATTATGGAAGAAATACAGAAGTTAAAAAGGTAGAAAACAGTAGATAAATAAGTCATGAATTAAAGCACATGCTAAAAAAAAATAAATTCTCCCTTTTTCTATTTTCTAGTGTCACAATTCGTGAAGGCATCATTTTTTTTTTCCTTCCAACGTCGCTCTTACAACGCCGCTTTACCAGTCAGCAGTGCTCTGTGTCGGGACAGAGAGCACGATTGCGTCGCTCTTTTCATCCAGCGGCGTGGTTCTTGAAAGCGTTGGACTTTTTGAAATTTTTGAAATAGGGTGAGATCAGCAAGTCTAGCGGTGCAGTTTTGAATTTGAAATTTTGGCGGGATGAGCCCAGCGGCGCTAAAACAATGATACTGATGAGCTCGCGGTGCTGAAACTGCAACACTGACGAGCTCGCGGTGCTGAAACTGCGACGCTGACGAGCTCGCGGCGTGAAAACAGCGACGCTGACGAGCCCGCGTTGGAATTTCCTATGTGTCAACAAAAACATAGAATTTTCACAAAAATGTTAGAATAAATGGAATGTAGCCCTCCTTCTAGCGCCAAATGTGTGAACCCAAACCCAGGTATCTGCAAAACAGCATGATTAAACAAGTTAAACAAGGAAATGCAAGCCTAAACATGGATTCCCCATGAGATTCATTAACATAACTCAAATTAGGAAGAAAATACTTAAAAATACTATGAAATCACAAAAACAAGATTTGAATCCAAATTAAGCTAGCAAACTCTTAATCCCATGGGGGAATTGGTGCCAAATTGATGTGGAAATTTGGCCCTTTCCCAATTCCTATGATTGCAAGCTTCGATATGTAGACTTGATGATGAACTTTGATCCACTTTTGATGATGAATGATGGAGACTCCAAGCCGAATCTGCAAAAGAACCTAGCTAAGAACTCAAATGATGGATGAAAATGGCTAAGTATTTTAGCATGGTAACTTTACTTGGAATGTGGATGCCCAAATGAGGAGATGAACTCTTCATTTATAGGATTTCAAGATGGATGAATGCCCAAATTTGAGCAATGTGGGACTAACATTCATCTAATGATAAGGTGCCACTTGTCAAGCTATGAATGGATGATGGTTGTGCAAGATTTGGGAAATGTGCCCAAGAGGGGGGAAATTTGAAATTTGAATTGGGAGTTAATGCTTAGTGGGGGACATGTAAGAGTTTTAAATGCTTTGTTGGAGGGACAAGTCATTTTGGGGGGAGATTTCAAACTTGGAGGAATATTCCCTTTTTTATGCCATTTTGAAAGTAAATAGGGAATTATTAAATCAAATAAATGATTTAATTGTGCAAGTTGCCAAATCTAGAGGATTTGACATGAGATTGGATTAAATTAATAAAGGGTTAATTAATTTAACAAGAGATTAGATGATGTGACTTATTTGATTTAGATTTGTTGATTTATTTAAATCAGATAAGAGAGGAATATGATAATAGGTTAATTAAATAAATATTTGATTTATTTAATTAAAAGGGATGGTGTTAGATTAAATCAAATAAAGTCTTAATTTATTTAATTTAATGGATGAACATTAGATTTTTAATCAAATAAATTGATTATTTAATTAAATAGAAATAATTAAATCAGATAGGTTGATTTAATTAACAGAAGAAATTGACTTAATCAGATAAAATGATTTATTTAATTAAGAGACGAATATTGATGAATGTAATCAGATAGGGGGATTTGATTAAATGGTTAGACTGAGGGATGATTTAGGAAGAATGATGTTAGTAAGTCAGGATCAAATGCACGATGTCAATTAGGATATTTTTGATGTCTACAAATAATATCACAATTAGGCAGGGTTATTTGGTGTAAACTATTTTTTTCTAAATGGGACCTAGTTTTAAAGTTCAACCTATAACTTGTGTTGAAATGGATTCAACACAACTACTTCCTAAAACTATCAAACTCTTTGGTCTCAAATTTACTTTGTATTAGTGAATAAATTATCGTAACAAGTTGAATGCTTATGGGCATGTGCAAGAAGTTGGGTCCACAAAATGTTCAAAAAGGAAGTGTTTTTCCTGATTTTTAAGAAATTGTCACACTTCGACTAAAAATTTGAAGCACTTACACATTGAATCTTAACAAAGTTAATTAATATGAAATTTATTATTTTGATTCTAGTTTTCAAATATCTAATTTATTATAATACCCAAACGGTACAAATTAATTTTTAATAGGCATGTATAAAAACCACTTTTTAAAAGTGACCTTTTCAAGACCATACCATGCACATGTACAAACACAATAATTTGATCTAAATAAAATTATTTTTCTAATTACTTTTGGGGAAAGATGTGTAACAAATTGAAGATTGATGAGGATACTTTTTTATAATTTTTTTTCTAAATATTTTTTTATTAATTATTTATTGGTCCTAATTGTTGTTTTTGAAAACCAACATGTGCAAACACCATAATTTGACCTAAACTAATCATTTTTTGAATTTTTTTCATTATGTAGAGAATTATTTGTAGATTGATGTCATATTTTTTTAGAAAAAAAATAATAGATTAAAAGTTATTAAAAAACTAAAAATTCCTAACATTTCAAGTTTATGGACCAGTTTTCTTAGAAATTAATTAAAAAATAGAAAACATAATCCAAGCATAAAAAATATATATTTAGAAATTAGACATTGAGATCTATAATGGGTTTTAACTTCATAAACCAATTATGAAGAAAAACCCATAAGCTATATTGCCAAAATCAAATGTTTCTCTTAACATTGCCTTAATTTTTTAGTTGCAGGTCAATGGCTAAGGTTGGGTTACCAAACCTTTCATGAGCCTAACAAAAAATTAAAAAGCAGGTTGGGGTTTTAATTTATTTCAAAACAAGTACTTGTTCTTGCTAACATTTTTTTAGCTGAAACTTTCCCTCTTTGTGGACCCAACTTCTTGCACTTATCCTTATTTCTATTGTTGTCGGGAAGGTTATCTCATCCATGAAAATTCTTACTACAAAAAATGTCCAAGTCGCCTTCTTCCTCTAGTAATTCTTAC
This sequence comes from Sequoia sempervirens, assembly GCA_007258455.2. Taxonomy (NCBI): domain Eukaryota; kingdom Viridiplantae; phylum Streptophyta; class Pinopsida; order Cupressales; family Cupressaceae; genus Sequoia; species Sequoia sempervirens. The sequence continues at coordinate 55,918 of VDFB02028400.1, forward strand.
CTTCCCAGTCTTACTAATATTTCCTCTACTTCCCCAACAACCTTCCTCTTAGTTGTACCCCCCACCATGAATATTCCTCTTTAATTCATCTCTCTTACCAGTCTCCTCCCCAACCTTTTATCCTAAAAATTATTATGTTGAAGGATGCAAAAAAAATCCTAAGAAAAAGAGAAGAAACCAACCACCCTCCCATTTTTAATATTCTCCCTACTTGTGTTCCCTCTTAACCTAGTATTCCTATAGGAATCCCCCAAGTTAGCCCTTTGAGATATTTCTATTATCTAGTTAGTCCTATGATAAATACCTTAACTAGACCCATGAGATAATGATCATGGTCGTCATCAAGGGATAGATCCCCTCTTGACAGTACTCTTGAACCACTTTTTCTCATTTCAATAAATCATCTTAATACTCTCCTCATACATGAGGAAATCCTTAATTATCATGGACTTACCACATCAATTTTTGGAATATGAGGGAATTAATAATTCCATCCTCTAAATATCATGCTATATGATATAAACAAAATAATCACACAAATTTCATTATGCTACAAGAATTAAAAAATAGTGATATTCATCTTGATGCCTCCCTTGTCATTTTCAAAGAGGATCACTTATTCCAATCTAAACACCTTGAGGGTAGTGGTAAGGTTGTGTTGGATCTTGATCCTTGACTAACTAAGTCAATTGTTTTCTTTGGAACTAGCCACAACAATTGTTGCATTTGAGTCACCACTCTTTTCCGAGGCAACCTACTCATTTTCTACTCAATTTATGTGTCCAATTCCCCTTATAAAAGATATGTTTTGTCGAATTATTTATGTGTTCACCTTCCTCTTGTAGAGGGTGTGATTGGGGTGACTACAACATGGTGGAACACCTAATTGATCACAATTGGGAGAGTTCCTCTTGTATCTAAATAAGAATTTGAATCATCAAACCTTGCCCAAAATTGCTTAGGTGTATGATCCTCTCATGGGAAAAATGAATTCCCATAGGCCTCAATGGTTCACTTGGAGTAACTGCTGTGAAGAATTCTTGATGAAAATGAGTCACTTGTATAATTTTATATATACCCCAATTTTCTTATCTCTTCATCTCCTTCTAGTTGTTTAGTCCATATTGACCTCATAGCCACACTTTTAGACCACTTCTCCATCATTAACACCATATCCCTTGTTGGGTTCTCTACTCTCCCTAATGAGATTCCATATATAAATTAACGTTAAACATCTTCAAAACCAAGATTTCATCAATGGTCTTTTAGCTACCTAGAATGGTAAACCTAAACCTCAACATGATAGATGGATTAGCTAGTGAGAAAATGATTAACTATTGTAACCTCTTTCTCTGTGTTATGGTGGTAGGGTTGTAGCTAAGCATTGAGAAGGATTGATAAATCTCTTAAAGGGTAGCTTGAAAATGGCATAAAACTCATCTAGAGAAACCCTCAAACAACATCTCCCTCCAAGAATCAATTGCTAACATATAATATTACTGTACAAAAATCCATTGTTTACAAGGGAAAAGGTGCCCAAATGAGAGGTCATTTGTAATGGATGCAAGATAGTGACAAGAGTTACCATTTTTCCCAATGTATTTAACATAAGCATAAAAAGGAAAGCATCTCAATCATTAAAATTACTAATGGATCATCTCAGACCAACCATGACATAATTATGAAACCTTGCATGATCATTATAAATAATTTTCTACAAATAACTTGAACAATGAGCCTCTTATTCCAGTACTAGAGGATAATCTAGCAAGCTATATAACCCACAAAATTAGTATCGAATACAAAATTTGTATTGATCACTACTTATGTTTCCTTGGAAGAGAATGAGGAATTTATGCATAATATGAAGAGGAAAATAGCCTTGGAATGGATAGCCTTCTAGCCGAGTTTTATCAAACATTTTGGCCAAATATTTGAGAATATCTCTATAATGCACACGTGTACGTTGAGGAAATTGAAACTAGGTCTTTAGGAGATGTTATTAATTAGGGATTGGTTAAGATAATTCCTAAGGTTAAATAAGAATACACAGTGAATGGGTGACATCCCATCACTTTGCTTAGTATGTCACATAAGATCATTGCCAAAGCCTTAGCTTAAATAATCAAACACATTACTCAAGAGATTTTCAGGCCTGAGCAAATTGGATTCAAGGGGAAATATTATATTAGACAATTTGGTGTTAGTTTGGAAGATTGCTAAATGGGACCAACAAACAACTCAAGATCCTCTCATTATTAGTTACTTGATTTTGATAAGGCTTATGGTTGCATTTGATTGTCTTTCATCCTCAAAATGCTACATTGGTTGGGATTTGGCCCTAAGTTTTTTTCCCATGTTAGAATGTTGTTCATAGATGCAAATGCTAGAATGGTAATTAATGGATCCCTTTCCCCTCAATTCCCCCTTCAAAATTGCATTTACCAAGGCTTCCCTCTTTCATTGCTTCTTTATGTTCTTGCAACTGATGCTTTTGGATATCTCTTCCAACATGATCATGCAAACAACATTGTGTAAGGTCTCTCCCTTTGTGGTAATGCTAAGGTTCTCACCTTGTAATTCATTAATGATAGCATGATTTTATTCAAAATAATGTAAAAGAGGTGAACAATATGCTAGACATTCTAGAATACTTTGACACCACTTTTGACATTATATTTCCTTTAGATATATAATAAATTGATTTTTAAGCAAAATCAATAAATAAATTATTTACTTGGAAAAACCACTTCTTATCTATCGCAGGTCACTTTCCAATGACAAATAATATTCTCTTGATAGGCCATGTTTATATTTCATTCAACTATAGCAACTCAACAGTGTAGCAGAAGGGCATGCCCACCACATCCTAGCCATATTACATCCTTTTGAAGGACAAAAGAGGCTTGGGTATCATATATCCTTTTACACAAGAGGTTTTTTTTTTAACTAAATGGATTGTGAGAGTTTTGGAAGGGGATGCTCCTTGGAAACACTTACACTCATTTTTGCATACAAACAACTATTGCACGTAATTCATGAAACATGATTAAAATTTAACTAACTCCATTCTTCAAAACTCATGGATCAACCCCATTCAATGGAATTTGGAAAGTTGGGGAGACATTCTCAGTCTAGTCTTCCCTTATGCCCACCCTACCTGCCATCTTCTAATTTTCTTTGTCCTGGAAAACTTCCCTTCTCGGCTCTTCTACTTCTCTCAATGTGTTTGCCATCACGACATCACCTGCTGTCACATTATAATAAAGCACATTTGGAAGCTTCATTGTTTGGTTGTCTTTTTCCAATTCTTTCTTCCCCTGAGAAATGAAATCTAATTGATTAGTTCTAACTGACCTCTTCAGGTGTCCATCCTGACCTCTACAACAGGCCACTTGTCTAAAATCTTAGCTACAAAATTGGGAGTTAAATTAGACCAGTTTGGCTCTCAAAATATAGCTTTCCTCTTGGAACCTATAAATCCTTGAGTTCCATGCCTAGTTCCTTAGACTCAGGACATGTTGCTAATTTTATTTGGTCCAAAACTAGCGGTCTTCTTTCCATGATGAAGATGAGTGGGAACACTCTTTCTGTTTGCTCTCCTTCCAAGACCCGGGAACAACTTTGGCTCAAAGATTGTTTACTTCATATGTCTTTTTAGTTTTATGAATCTTTATACAAGTTGTTTAGGGCTGAGGATTAGGTAGTTAAGCATCTTAAGTTTCTAATTTCATGTTTCTCAAAGTCTTGTATAAATTTTTTGAATCATTTTCAATTTTTTTACAGCAGTTTACTTGGCAAGTTTCCAGCTTATAACTAAGGTTTCAGGATCACATCATCAAATGTGATGCCACATCAACATGTTTTTTTGTCAAGGTGTTTAAAAAAAAACCAAAAGAAAGTGAGACAAAAAGTTGTGCACTAAGTCATGTTTTATCGTAGGTTGATGTGGCATCACATGATTTGTTGCTTTTTCGATCTAAGGAATACATTTCATTCAATTGTGGATGGTCATTATCAACACTAACAACTTTAAAGTCATAATTATTGATCCAATATTATTAAAAGTATTAGACATTAAATTAATAAATGCTATAACAATTATTGAAACATGCTAAATACTAGATCTACTAGATCTTCTCTCAATGAGAAATAAGCTGCAACTAAATTTGAACCGAGAAGAATTAATTTGGAATCTGATACCGCCAAATAAGTTATTGTCCTATTTTCTCTTCACTCAATGATAATACCTGACCCAACATAGCATATCACTTTGTACATGAAGGTGAATAAAATGGATTCAAATAACTCCATTATTAGGACTGACATGTTTGTTGTCTAGTTGTGTATCATGTTTACTAGCAGAAGACAAAAAGAAACATATTACTGCTTTAGTGTTGATTTGTGGTTGTTTGTCAATTTAGAATAGCTATGATAATATTTTGGTTAATTTGCAATAGCTGAATGCCATTTTGCAATAACTATGGTCTTTAGTTATTTCCTGTTCTCTGTAAACTTTCCCTTTTTTATGATAGTACAACACAAAAAAATGTCTTTTTGACTGATTTGAAAAGTTCTTAAGTTAGATCATTTCAAGAAAGAAAAAGAAACTTTGATAACATTCTAGATGGAGTTTTCACTATTCATGAAATATGAATTATTAAATTTGATTTATTTTAAAAAAATTAAATTATCATAAATTATTATATAAAATAATACAAGTGTATAAAATATCATATAAATTCAATTGTCTTAGTTTTTTCAATATTTTTATGGAATGATTTATCCACTTAACATTTATTATATTGAGGGGACATTCACATGGTTGAATTACTGAGACTTTCTAGGAGGTTGTCCATCCCAACACTACTTCAACTCAAATACGCTTAATCATAGAGTTTTCCCAAGATCAAACCCACTTAACTTCCTATATAATCATTGAAGACTTCGAATGTACAAGATTACACTATAAAATTTCAAAGATAAACTATAGAGTTGAACATGGACTTGAAAGGAGATATCTTCCTAATAGATTACACATATTTATGTAGGAAAGTCATTACTAGTAAACCATTTGACTTAAATAAGACTTACATATTGATACATTACAATGATGATAATAAAAAGAATAATTTTTTTTTTAAAGGAAACAATAACAACAAATTTACATAAAAATTACCAAATTTAATTACCATAAAACATCACATGAATTAGCATTATCAAGTTTCCATAATTTGCTAGATGATTTTTGAATTCCATTGAAATCTAACAATAATCACATGATTTATTAAAAAATGTGTAAAGATAACTCAAATTTCTAAAAAGTGTACATATTCATTCCAAAAAGCTTAGAGTATGTGTACACCATCCCGTACAAAAGATCTGACAAGAAATTTGACTCTTTACACAATTCTAAAAGTGAAACTAGAAATTCAGAACTACATCCTCAATGCTCAACAACGAAATTTGAAATACGATGTAAAAGATGCACAATACCTTCAAATTCAGGGAAAATAAGGTGAAAATCATGGACTGCACTTTCCTCCTCCATCAATTCCGCTTCCTTTCCACAATTCCTCAGATGTTCATAAACCATCACCCCTCTATCTTTAAGTGGATCTTTTCCTGCTACGGTGACCAAAATCGACGGTAATTTCAAAGCAGGTGTGAGGGACGAAACTGTCGGGTTACTGTATGGTCCCATGGGGGGGCTTGGGCTTCTATTTTCATGGATCAAGCGGTCCCATGGAGCAAACAAAATTATACTACATGATTAATTGGAATCTCCTCCTAAAAAATAGCAGCCCCTACCTTTTAGGACTATAAATTTCAGCGGTGAAATTGAGGTGGGGCTAGAAATTGCCCCTACAGTTTAGGAATTTTTTTAGGAATTTTTTCTGCCACTTGTCTATCACTTTGAATTTTAAATTCCTAAAAAAAACTAAAAAATGAGAGAACTTTTATTTGTTTATTAATTTTTATCAAATTACTCCACTTCGTCCCTTGATTTTTGGAGCTCAAACTTTTAAGCTGAATTGCAAAATTGAATTCATGGGACCAGGGCTTAAATTTGATGGCTGTATGGCTGTATTTAGTCATTTTAGCTGTAAAATACAATTAAAATTTTAGGAAGACTTTATCACTTGAAAGGCAAAATTTTAGTTAAACTATCAAAATTTCTATGTAATTATTCCTATATATGTTTTTTCAATCTACATATATTTTTCTTAAAATAGATTAACTTTAATATTTGAAAGGAAAATTCAAATAAATGACCATCACAAAAAAACTGATTGACAAGTAGGGTCGACCGTCAAATTTAAGCCTTGAATGGGACCACCATCTTTAAAATATTCCTAAAAAATCATAGCAGCACTGCTGAAATTTTTTAGGAAGCCCCCTCCATGAGACCGTACCCTTAGAGAAGGGATGGTCTCTCGTGCAGCCCTCCATCTCCTCACCCCCAGACGTAGGTTGAATAACGATCACTCCCTTCACCAACAATAGACCCATATCCACCTCAGCAACTCGCAGTCCGACATGGTAAACGATGTTCCCTCCAGCGCTGTTTCCTGCTAAAAAGCACTAGGAAAAATCAACGAGACAGCCATTCCTCCGTCGCTTCTGCATACTATCCTCAAATCCATTCTACGGCCTCCATGCAGTCATCGTAAGCCATGGGGAGCCGGTGCTCCGGCGCCAGCCTGTTATCCATCGAGACTATTATTACGCCGACAGTTCGGCATAAGCTACGCAAAAAGGTGTCGTATGATACCCAGGCTATGGAACCAATCACCAATCCTCCGCGAAAATAGATCAACACTAGCAGTTTCTGAGAAACAGTTTCCAGTAGGAATATGCAAGCCCAGATGCCGATTTTTGGATTTACAATGACGTCCTTGGTTGCAATGCCATTTGTAAACTACGAAGATGTGGGGTTGTTGGATGTGGAGAGCGATGCACAGAGCCATCTAAGTACAACTTTAGGAAGCCCTCAATTTCTCCTACAACTTCCATTCCTACTCTGTTTAGGTATATTAACATGTATCATCTAAATATTTTTACGCCGAAGGCGTGTCCCTCAATGAGCTTTCCAAGCTCATTTTTGCAGTGGATGGTTGGAAACCACGGAGGCTCTCGGCAAGGTTCTCCATCTGTGTACAGCTGTTGATCCTTCCACTGGAAATACACTCATTTTTGTGGGTAGTTGAGCATTTACTCAGGTCGTCAGGATTGCTGCATCACTCATTCAGCTTTCCAAGCTCATTTTCACCGTCGACGGTTGGAAAGCACCGAGGTAGTGGCAAGGTTGTCATTCTATCCGTAATCGTTGATCTTTCCGGAAGTAGCTTGGTCATGCTTAATGTGGATTGCCCTGCTACGCATTAACTCCGCCTTCCTTCCTCTCCATACGGAAGTTGGTTTTCAAAATATCTGCATTTAATATCATCGCAGTGCTCTGCATTAACTTTCCTTCACCGCATACAGGAGCTCGTGTCCAAAATATTTGTGTTTTGTTGATATTTGCCTCAGTTTTATGACCTTATTTTTATCATCCTCATCAACAGAGGTTTTTGCAGTCTTTAGGTAAGCATGCTTCTCTCGTCCTTCATAATTTCCACTCCATAGTTTACTGCTTCCACCGCAACTAATGCTTTCTGCCTCTTTATTGTGAATAGATTGAAGTAGCAAGAGTGAAGCAGCAAGAGTACATAATTTGGGGTTTCTGAAAAATTCATGCAACCTCTGCCCATTTTCAGTCATTGGCATCATTGATAGGTCGACACACTTTGCACACAATCTGTAGGTAAGTCACTTCCCATGATTTTAGTTTTTTGTATATTTGCATCTGCTTAAAATTTTGTATGCATTTTTTTCTATGCCATTGATGGATGTCCTCAACCTGGCTCCAAAGCTCCCATTTTGGGCTACGCACAGAGGATGCTAGCAAGGTTGGGAAGCTGGGCGTAACACTCACCAGTTGCATTTGCTTAAAGCTTTTCTCAAGCCTTTTCAATGAACCCATTTTTAATATGTTCACATCTCTTTGAGGCATTCTGTCAAATGGTTTGCGTGCCCTCTCTATTCCTCCAATGTAGAAGTCTTTTACTATTGTTTTAGTTTATTGTTGATAACTTAATTTCTGTGTATTTTAACCTGTGCAGTGCAAATGTTGTTTTAGTTTGGTGTATTTTAATAGCTGGGGGTCATTTCATACCCGCCCCTGCATCCCCTAAACATTTCCTGTAATACATCAAATAGTGACATCAGACCTTGTTTTGTCACATGAACTCTGTTTTCTATCTTCTTTTCATGATATCACTCATTTTCGCGAGTGACACTTTGCCTTCACAACCAAGCTTAGAATATTATTTGGCATGGAAGCAATGCCCTAGTGTCATCTTATTTGACAATGGAGTCTGCCCAGCCTCATCTAGGCATTATATTATAGTTGTTTTAACACAAGGATCATGCCTAATGGGGTTTGAGCTAGGGATATTGTTAGTACAATTGCTCTGCCTCACCATTAGACTATACTAGCAGGACCCTAGGCAGATATTGTTATTGATGTATGACCCTAGCCCGACTTCGAGATTTGATTCTCTGCATTGAAATGAATTGGGTTTCTCTCATTGTACATGCAATTTTTTAATAATTGACAACTGTTGTGAGAAGTATTAAGACCTAAATTGTGAACAGAGAGAAACAACATCTGAATTGTTCTTCTAATTTTTTATGTTCTTTGCAAGGTATTCTTTAGGTTTCTAAGTTTTACCATGGATGGAGCCCTAAGTCATGGCAGTTACCACAACTGCAGTCATTTCTATTGTGTCAATCTTTGTAATGGAAAGTCCTTGATTCATGTATGCAATGATCACTTATATGAGCGCATGAAATCAAAACCCATTTTGACATTAGCTTTCTTTGATTTCTAGCATAGCTTGGCTATATGTAAGTATCGGTGCAGGCCCACATAAACACTGGTTTGATATACCTTGTTAATGATTAGGGCTTAGAGCCATTCCTTGTTCTTCAAAAATGTCAATGATTAAATATTCAGATATCTTTATTGGCTTCACTCTTTCTGCTCTTTTGTTTAAACATTTTTTCATCAGAATGGGATGCCATTTTTAATACAATGTAATGATTTATGTTTTCAAATTACAATTATATAATATATAATCAATACTTTTCCAATTATTATATATATACAAAATTGCACTTGAAAAATCTTCTCACCACGAAACAAGAGAGTACACACAACTTTCTACCATCCAATAACAAAAATGACGCTCATTAAAAATCTTCAACTCCCCATCTGGAATGAAAACTTGTGGGCCCAACAAAAATTGATATTACTTGCAGCTTTCAGATCATTTAATGCGTTTAGGATAAGCTTTTGGTGAAAAGATTGTCTATACAATCAGCATGCATTTCAATGGTTCAAGTCTTTGAGGGAGTCCCACTACCTGCAAGTCTCTACAAATCTAACAGACACATTTGAAATGAAGCCCATCACTTGCCTAAAGAGATGCATTTTTGAGAAACTCTATATGATTTTACCCAAATGCCTCGAAAGGCTAAAATTGATTTGATAATACTGAATTGATTAAGTTCTAAATTCTAATGATGAATTAGCAAACTACAAACTACAGCCATCAATGAAAGGAAAAAGTTGAATGATGAGTTAAATGTATTATTATCATTGATTGCATTAGATGAATTAGATCATTTTTTTCTTCTTCATACGTAGGACGTGTTTGATGTTAGATCAGATAGTTTTGTGTATTAAAGTCAATGCCAATTACTCAGTTCACATTGAAATTACTTTAAGAAGCTAGAACAACTGTTCTTGCTATATTTAAACATAGGAAGCCTTATAATGTGCAATGCAAGATGCTTAGAAATCTTTTTGAATAATTCCTATTTTAGGAATGATCTATTTCAATTAAAAAATGTTCACATGGAGCACCAAAATATTGGAGGTTATTATGTTCCAAAATATATATCAGCAGATGAAGGGTATACTTTTCTATATCTGGTCCTCCATCGATTCGTATTTTGAGGGGCACTCTGGTTTAAATGGTTAAATATAATGTGCTATGAAAGAATAAATTTAAAGCAAATAATGCAGGAAATAAAGAGCAACAATATTTACTGTCAAAAAGACAACAATTATGACAATAATGAAATACTTAACTTTGTTGATATGAGAAATATGTGCAACAATCTGTGAGAAGATTTGTGAAATTATTACTTGGAATTCATAGTTCATCTTCCAACAGCTGTTAAAATGCTTAGTAGGTAGGGTTTGCCAGATTACAATTCGGGATGGTCATCTTATCTAGGTAATAGTTCGTTTATTATAGCTCTGAATCATCATTATGAACACATATACATTTTGGAATTGGGAGTGATGTGGCTGATCCATCTAGGTAGGTTGTCTTTGACTGTTTGACTTGTTTTTGTAGAATTTAGCAGTACCTTTAGTTTTTGTAATTTGAGAACCTTGACTGCAAATGTTTTGTAATTTCTTTTTTTCAAGTATGTAAAAATGGACTTCTGTTTGCATCAGACAGACTACATCTGTCTATGACACCTTCGATTCCCATATGCCAAATTAGTATCATAAATTGGTTTTCAGCCAGCAAACAGCTCCATCATGGGTTCTACTTTTGTTTAAATGTAAAACTACAGTTCTCTACCTTTTTTCGTTAGTCACAAACTTGACTGTATAGAGGTGTTTGTTTCTCATGTAATTTCCAACATTCTATATCCTAAATTTGTTAAAATATTTTGGAAATGCAATTTGTAGCATGGATAAACAAAAGGAATTTGTAAATTTCTTGCTTTAAAGAACTGAATTTCTGATGTTTGATCTATTTGGTAGGCAATAAATTTCCAAGTATTATTTTCACTGATGCATTGCACAAGCTGCACATTAAATTATTCTTTAGCTTCTGAAGGCAATAGAGGATTTTCCCTTCACTTTCTTTTTGTTTATCTCGGTTGAAGACTGCTATAAATAAATATGCATTCTTTCTCCTTGTGTTATTGACAACATGGAAGACAGATGAGGTAGAGACAGTGATAAATACATTTCCAATATCTTGCCTTATCCAACCTGCAGGAATATTAACATCTTTGCTAAATACAGGGCAATAGTGGTTAGTTTCTCAACAAACTCAGTGAATGATTGTTTACATGAATTAGTAGTAGACCCAATATATATCACAAATGTATGGCTATTAACACATATTAAGCTGCAAATTACCTTTCTTACAATGCTTTATAAGTTGAGTTTTGTGAACTTTCTATGCTATCTTGATCTCACTTGCCTAAAGGTAAACTGCAGGTGCTATGATCTTTTATTGTTGACTAATTTATAAGAGAGAAATACATTAATTTGGGACTAATTATGTTACAGTTGAATGTGCTGTTTGTAAATTGGCACCCAAAATCACATTAATTATCTTTTGAATTTTTCATTATCTTTTAGAATGGAGAATTGGATACAACAGCTGATAAGCTGCACAAATTCACAGTTCCATCACCATCACCTACAATAATTTTGGGTTGTTGATGAAAATCCCCCTTGCTATATATCAGTGTCTCAGTAGTGTCTATTCTTGTTCCAAAAGTCAATGTTACTGGCACTTTCAGAGCCTTCAAATGCTCTGTTAAAGGCTGAATGCAAAATTTATATGGATAAATTCCTTAAGAAAAGTCTATGTCCTTGAGAAACTCTGGCATAATTTATGTTGGCAAGTGTTTGTTTCTCTATTTTAGATCAATATAATTTTTTAGCAACTATACCTCTTAAACTAT
>VDFB02028402.1:0-39057 GCA_007258455.2 Sequoia sempervirens
GCCGAGGTGGCAACTTTTTGACATCGATCAGGTTATTCTCTACTTTAACAGCGATGTATGCATCCAATAGAGTGGTTCCCCCAAGGGACTGGGTCATCATTGAGATGTTGGCATTGATGGACGTCAAGTAGAACATGAATGCCAACTCGGTCGACTGGGTCATCATTGAGATGTTGGCATTGATGGACGTCAAGTAGAACATGAATGCCAACTCGGTCGACGGGCAGATAGCAGCCTGGATCCTCTACCAAGTTGTGTGGAGCCGGGTGTTGAAGTTAGTCATGGCTTCATATGGGGCCCACTTTATGGTTGCCAACTGCTGATATAGTGAAGACTGATCTCCATTATTCAAAATTGTCTCATAGAAAGGATCTCCGAGTTGGTCCTAGGTACCGATAGTGTTAGCTTCTAGAGTGCAATACCAATCTAGTGCCTTACCCTTGAAAGAGGTTGTGAGCAACCTTAGCGCTACATTTTGGTCAGTGACTTCGTGTACCAAACACACATCTACCACATCTTGTAGATGGTTGGATGGTGTCTTTGAGCCTTCTCTGTTAAACTTTGGAAAAGCTTTTAGCGTGAAAGAAGGGATAGGAGCCCATACAGCTGGTAGTGCTATAAGGGGGTGTTCGGCATCCCATGCCACATAATTTCTACTAGCAATTGGCAACATGGTTGGTGGAGGGATCAGATAGTTCACTGGACATGTTCTCGTTTGTACTATTACTAGCGGCGATACTAGCAGGCCAGGGTTATTCACTGTTTGGGATCTAGTAACAGGTCGATGGCTCATACACCCAATTTGAATTTAAATACATTAAAAAAAAAGTCCCATAGAGCATGTCAGAAAAAGAAATTGTTGATGTCAAAATTTAACAAGTAGCAGCCTTATGGGAAACTCAGTTAATGGCGGACCAATTACGCTAAACTAAGTGACCTTCGGGTTTTTTAAAGAAGTCAGTTCCTTCTATAATTGGGGGGTTGGAATGGGAAAAGGAAGCAGATATAAAAAATAAAGATCTAATATAAGGCGATGCGCTAAGATGTAGGTGTGGGAATGGTAAATCTCCCTTTGGATGGGATTTAAGGGCCCATTCAACAATCTGCATGTCCCAAAATAACAAAAATCATAGATGAAAACCCAAATAATCTATTCAATAACATAAAAGAACTCTCATACACATTTAATGAAAAGAAGAGTCCAAGACATGGTCTAAATTAGCAAACTTATATTGAAATTATAGAAGTTTTGCAAATAAACTACTCAGTACAATAATGGCACAGTATAATTTTTTGTCAAATAGCTAACAAACAGAAAGGTTGAAAAACAATGGTACAATCTGTGAGTCTTATACAATAATCAAAAAATAATACAAAAGGCCTGGTGTCTTTCCACTATTTTTCTAAGTATGTTTCAAACTCATTTTTGGAAAGAAGAAATAGTATATATAGGAAATAATCCCACCGCCTAAAAGCCAGTAACATAAGAGATTCATTTAGCATGAGCAATGATGTCTATAGCAATGATTTCCCAAGGCCGTTGCAACAAAAAAGATTCTGAGACATAGAATGCAGCCGCCTTCGAGCTAGATGCATCCCCTGCAAATTTTGGTTGTGGTCCTAGCAAATTCTCATACAAACATGTGTCACTCACCCACAAATTTGATTAGGACACGTGGAAATAGGTCGGGGCTTGTTATTGATTCTTCCTTCCTCGCAATGAAAACCCCTGCAGAGAAGACAGGTGGAGAAGTCTTCGTTCCCAACGTTGACTATGGGGTCTATCAAAAAGTGTCTACGGAATGATGCTACGTGGCAAGTAGGCGGAGCTCGGTATAGAAGTGAAGGGAAGTAGGCATTCAAAGGCCCGCACTACTGACACATGGAAGCATGGTGGGGCTCAATAGAGAAGTAAGGGAGGAAATCCTTGTGAGGAGTGCACAACGGACATGTGGTGATAGTAGGCCAAGCTCTTCAAAAAGGGGCCCAAAGATATTCAAATATATGGGGCATGGGCAGATCCCAAGCAAAATAATATTACTAACTCGAAGGGAGCTCGAGGGATTTTATATCCACAACTAACGGGTGTTGCCACAATAGTGGTTTACACTTTCTAGAGATCCTAATTTTTACCGACATCACATATTTTTAGAAAATATAATGATTTAAGCCTTGAAAATTTCCATTTAAAGGATTCTAATTGAATATGGTTTGATCAAACCACCTTAGACCAAGCTCCCTTGGATAGAACCCAGCTAGTTTAAACCATACCTATAACAGAGTCTCCTTTACATCTATCAAAATGCTAATAAAAACCCACTTTGGATTTACCTTTCGGGGATTAAATCATTTAAAATTTATGTTTTGGAAGTATGTACCCTTATTATAAGCTTCCAAAAAGTATAATTTTAATTAAATTTAATTTATTTACTATATTTATTTTTATTTCAGAATGTGGGTTTTTATCAAAAATCAAGCTCTATGTTCTCACATATGTGGAAAAAAATAGAAGATTATCAAAAAAAAATTGAAAAATATGAATGCACCAAATATTGAAGTCCTCGATCCAACAAAAAAATTGAATTTTGATACATACAAAAAATGCAGTGTTATATGGTCCACCTATGTCTGAATTGTAATTGGTTTGACTTTTAAACATGATAAAGGAAAAAAATTCAATAAACACTATGAAACCAATTGGAAACACTATATATTACAAATCTAAATTCAAAAATAGAATATTATCCTTCATGGAAAAATTGTGGTTATAATGATGAGTGTCAATTCTTAAAATGATAAGCTTCATCAAAAACTAAGTCTAAACAGATGGAAAAAGAAGTGCAATCTGATTCCAAAAATATATTTAGCATCTATAGAAAAAATTGTCACAAATCACTAGTTTTCATCATATTAAAATTCCTCCAGCTTTAGCTATAGGTATTCGAAAGTGAAGATTTAGTTAGAAAAAATCAGTCAAAGGTCCAGTTTGGCCACAAAAATTGTAAACTAGTATTATTGGGATCATCCTAACACATAAACACATAAAATATGATTAATTTAAATGTAGAACTTGGTATAAAGCCACAGTCTTACTTGAAATATAAAAAATATAATTTTTTCAAAGAAAGTTAACCCTTAGCACACACTGTGAAACATCTCAATAAACACTCATAACCAAGATAGACATAATATATGTCATTGAGTGAATAATAAAATTAGAATAATAATAACATTGGATACTTGATGAATAACAACTCCAACAATATGTAGGCATAATAATTACCATTGATAGAACTAACTATAAAAATGCACTTATTTATGTTGTTTATAGAGACGTGTATGAGAATAAATGAAATAGATTAACTCTAAAGGGATTTAGAATTCCATAAGTAATGAACATGTTAAAAATACTAAAGTAATGAATGTTGAATCTTGCAACACTTAACTATCACATTGGTTTAATTTCATCTTTCTTAGCATTTGAGAGTTTTGTAAACAAGATATGGTTGTCCTTAATTGACTTGAAAATGTAATGCAAAATATTGTATACCTTTACAATTTCACATTATGTTTTGTCCCCCTTGATTTATTGGATTTAATTAAGCTTCTAATTTTCCAAATTATACATTCTAAAGCCTAATTATTTATGTTTTCTAAAAGGAGAACCAACATCAAATAAATGCATTTAATTATTAAATTTCCTTGGATCATGTGTGTCTTGGAAATTTGGGTTGGAATCCATTCACCCAGGGGCGAACGTGGTCCCCTTTATGAGCCAAGACCTAAATTAAAATATGTTTTTGACAGTACTTTAATGATCAAAATTCAAATTGGAAGTGTTAGCTTTTGGAATCTATTTTTTGAGAAATTGGATAAACACCTATAAATACCTAGTATTTTTATCATTTGAAATCTAACACACACCTTCTAGCATTCAAGAGAGAATATTATTGTCAAGAGAATTCAAGAGAAACATTATCAATCATTTGTAGTAGCAATTCAATATCCAACATCGTGTCAAAATTTATATGGGTTCAAGTTATCTTGTGAAGGCTAACATTGTTGTAGGTATTCAAACATTTAAGCATTCAAGCATTCAAGCATTCAAGCAAATATATCAATCAAGATCCAATTCACTTGAAGATATGTGTATGTCTTTAGTCCTTCAAGGAAGCCATTGAAGGGTGGTGAGTTGTAGCAAATAGTTCATTCATCATTTCCTTCCTTTCCACTCAAGGTTTTATCATTGGCATTGCCATTCTGAAAGTGGGAACACTATTCACGGGGTTTGACTAAGGAAAACCCCTATATGGCACAAACATTTTTCCCTCTTTGTGTATGTGTACATTACAGGTTGAAGAAGGATTGAAGAGATCTTGAAGAGAAATTTTGCATTGTTGCATTTGTTGTCATCATTTTTATCAACCCACAAAAACATGTAAAATAGCATCTCAGATATAGCACCAAAGGACCTAAAAAGTTGATCAGGAACCATGCACAAAGACCCATTCATCATTGGGAAAATAAGTCCATGTAGGCACACCAAAACCATTTTTTTTTAGCAGGTTTGTTGTCCTCTACACTTCCCAGATCCACTTGCAAACTACTATTTATGTTTTTCAGTTGTTGGGATCTTGCATTTTATGTATTAGGGCATATAGGTTGATAATTCCAAAATATTTGAATCCATTTCAACCCCCCTTTAGATGTAGATCCAAGTCTGATTGGGTCACCATTGAGGTTGAAAGTCAATCTTTTCATCTTGTGATCTACATCTCAATGAAATTTAGGAAAAGGCCCCATTGCATCCTAGGTTCTTTGCATTAAGGGCCTAGGATCCCTTTTTTATATTTCAGAAACATGCAAGAAAATTCTTACTCATTGACTCCCAACTCATGATTGAACCAACAACAAGGTGGTGACACAAATTAGCTTGTACACCTTGTAAGGCTTACATAAATAAGTGAGCTACAATATCTTCATGTGTTATTCTTAGAATTCCATATGTGGTGATGAAGGCTGAAATATACTTGTCAAGATGTTGTTTTCCATCACCATAGAACTTAGGGATATTCTTCGTTGTTCCTTAAGTAATCTCATGGTTTTTTGTCAACAACAATGGACCAATTTGATTTTTCATGGCAACAATGGAGCTAGATGTTTTTTTTATGCAACTTCCCTCTTGATCAACCATTGAGTGTAATAATTTTTCTTCTGAATTTGAAAAATCTTCATGAAATTTAAAATCTTTGTGTCAAATGTTAATGTTTCTTTGAATAAGACATTAGTCTTATACTTTTTTTTCTCAATAAAGTCACAATTTTTTTAGCATTTTAATTAACATGTTTTAATGCAAAACAAAACATATGAGTTGTGTAATACTACCACTTTCCAAATTAGCAGGGGAAGCTCCTTGTAAATTATAAACTAACCTAAAATTGAACAATATGTACGTTTAATTTACAATCTTTACAATGATTTTTGGGGTGATTCATGTTCATGCTAAAAAATATAAATGCATATCCTTTTGGTTTCTCTTAGGGTAAAAAGCTAAGGAATCCTTTCAACACTTGGTAACGGATTTTATGTTTTTTAAAT
This sequence comes from Sequoia sempervirens, assembly GCA_007258455.2. NCBI lineage: Eukaryota > Viridiplantae > Streptophyta > Pinopsida > Cupressales > Cupressaceae > Sequoia > Sequoia sempervirens. Next base: position 5,599 of record VDFB02028402.1, read on the forward strand.
TAAAGCAAATCCTATGAGTACTTGCTTAAGTTTTTAGTTAAAAACAAATGCTACACAAGGCAAGTACATGTGAAATTGAATTGGCTAAAACATAAACATAGACACTATGGTTAATATAAATGTAGCACTTGATACAAAGTCATGAGCTTACCCACAATATAAAACTTATAAATGTGTTGAAGCAATTTAACCCTTAACCAACATAATGAGACATCTAAATAAACACTTATAACCAAGATAGACATTTAATAGATGTCATTGAGTTAACAATTTTAGAATAATAATATTATATACTTGATGAATAACAACTCCAACAATATGCAAGCATGATAGTTACTATTGATAAAACTAAAGTACAAAATACACTTATTTATGTTGTTTATAGAGATGTGCATGAAAATAAATAAATAAAATTAACTCTAAAGGGATTTGGAATTCCATAAGTAATGAATGTGTTAAAAATACAAAAGAGAGCACGAATGAAGTAGATGGTAGACTTTCGTATAATTCTCATTCTTGGAGACGTGTCCTTTTGTAGATACTAAAATAAATTAACCAACAAGAAAATAAATTATTTCAAACTCGAGTCAGTAATGTGTAATGTTTTCAACTAAAACCTAATGAAACAAATGTAGGTGAAAATTAGCATTCAACTTGAGTAATGTAGGAGTCATTGTTAGGGATTTCAAGATAATTAAGAGTGAATCCAACTTTATGTTTTATTTCACAAACATTGAATGTTTTTATTACCAATTACAACTTCCAATATAATTGACAATATAATGTAGAAAATGATAACCCTAGTGGGGTGCAAGAACACACTACAATAACAAATAATAAACACCACATAATAGTGGACTAAACAATACACAACACAACAAATCGAAATATAACAAAATAAAAGATGTGGGTCATTGTCTTGGTGACGTATGAGGACCTCACCTTCTCTTTGACGCTAGAAAGATGACTAAATTTGAAGATGATTGTCGAATATATGACAGTCTTTTTGCATGAACATCAAGCAAATTGTGCAATAGTTTACACTTTGTATCATAAGCCTTTTGTGACCCATTGCTTATTGAGAAAGATTATCCAAACCCATCTTTGCTACCCATTGCATCTACATGTAAGGTATGAAACAACCAAAACATAAGTGAATAACATCCAGTTGCATATGCATTATGTTGCATATGCATTATGAGTTGGGGAAAAACACAATTGCTAGTGAACCCATGCACATTGTTTAATGCAATGTACTATATTATTGAAAGTGATATCATTTTATACCTCCACTCCATCTAATAAACATGAGTGTGGAAGTGAGCTTAGTAAATGTGATCACATGTGAGTTGTCCTCCTTAAAATAGAAGACATTTGATTAAATTGTGTAGATATATGATATTAACAAATCAATGTGAACGTGTAAGGAGCACATGTTGTCAAGACCTAGTAAAAAAAATCCCCAAAAACTATAATTTTAAAGAAACTTTTTGATTTATGTGCTTGATAAAATAAAATAGTATTAAATTTACCTCGTGACAATTTTTTACAACCCCTAAAATTTATGAGAATCTCTCCCTTAGATCATTAAACTACTAACAGTTGACGATGCTTAGAATATTCATATTAATGACATTTACTACATTGAATAAAATAAAAAACAAAAACAATAATGACAGTGAAAAAACCCATCGTACCTAATCTGAGATGGCGATAGACACAAAATGTGTCCAATGGGGAACAACTTGATGATAGGAACGAATAAATATCAGGCTTTTAAAAATAAACTAAACGCCGACCATAACTAACCGCCACCCTCCATGTGCGTTAACGCCGTAAGGATAAAGGAATATCCATCCTTTCAATTCCACGCCTGGATTTTGGGTCCCGCTCTGATTAGTGCAGGAATGGGACAATTTGATATGTTGTGGAAAATATCTCTTACTTATTAATCGATGAGCTAAAGGGGCTCTATAATGAATGGTTCATAAGGCACAACACTTGCTAAAGGTTTTGCAAAGTGGGTCGCAAGCAAAGTGGGTTTAACCTTGGGCAAAACTCTATGGTTAAGCGCACTTGAGTTGGAGTAGTACTAAGATGGGTGACCTCCGGAAGGCCTAATGCTTCACCTTTGTGAGCATCACCTAGATGCAATGAATGTTAAGTGAACCATTCATTATCATGAGAGATGGGTTCTTGTGAACCACTCCTCATGAAACATGAGTCAATGAGTTTGACTCGTAAAACTACACAGTTAAATCTTGATAACAATATCACGTAGTGGAAAATACTTGCTACTTATCTTATTAATTATGAATACTTTTTTGTTCAATATTCATCTTCAATACAATTAAATTTATTGTTAATTGTGATTTTTTTAATAGATTTTTAGATAACAAATATTTTTGAGATTCTATTGGTATAATTATTTATAAATTTTCAATTTTCAATTTTATCAAAGTTTCAAATGTTAAAGTGTTTTGGTTTCTTAACAAAGTTGAATGACTCTAATGAATTCATTACAATTAAGCCTTGTTGAATGTAAGACCCCAATATCATAAGAAATGAGGTGTGAATTTAAATAAACAATACTAATAGAATAAATACACCTCAATCCTTTAACTCTTAACTAAAAAATAATTATTAGCTTAATTCATATTCTTAATTAAAAAATAAAAACATTTTAAATTTAATTAAAGACATCAACTTTCTGTAATAATTACGACATAATTTTTAAATTGAATTATGTAAAATTAGATTTTGATGAAAGACCTCCAAAGTTTTACACAGTTTATCCCAATAACAAAACAAATCTTAACACAATTGAATCCAAAAACTACAACGGCTAATTTAAATTTAATATATTTATATAAAAACCCTCCATTTAAAATAAAATCTCGCTCGTCACACCAACGTCGAAATAACTATAATTTTCCTTTTGTTGTGTTCCGGCCGGCCTGGCTGGACGGTGCCACCGTGGACAACACCGACTGGCTTAACACTTATCTATTCTCTTATAAAAATGGTTCCAACACCCTTACGTTCAGGCAAAGACTGAGCCGAGCTTCTTAGCATTTCTTCTGTGTGTCCAACAATGCCGATCGAAATAGCATTTGGCAGGTTCGACGATGCATTCAGCCTCCAGTCCTTCAAGGCTTACCTGGCCGAGTTTATTTCCACCCTGCTTTTCGTCTTCGCCGGCGTGGGGTCCGCCGTGGCATACGGTTTGTAGTTGTAGTCTCAGTGTGGCATTTTTCCATTGGCGTCCTTAGCTTTCTGGTTCTAACTCTAGAATTTGATTGGATGCAGATAAGCTGACGTCGGACGCATCTTTGGACCCTGCCGGGCTGGTGGCGGTGGCGCTGTGCCACGGGTTAGCTCTCTTCGTGGCGGTGTCCATAGCGGCGAATATTTCCGGCGGCCACGTAAACCCTGCGGTGACTTTTGGCCTGGCTCTCGGCGGACAGATCACCATTCTCCGGGGAATATTCTACTGGGTTGCCCAGCTCGGCGGCGCAATCGTTGCCTGCCTCCTCCTCAAATTCGTCACCGGTGGCTTGGTAAATCGTAGCTTCTACACCTGCAATTTCCTTTTTTTCCTTTTAATCGACAAATCTTTACAATGTCTAGGCTTTAGATTCAACTGTGCATATTTTTATGTAGACGTTTCAGATCAAGAAGACAAATCTTTAAATTTTTTTGTTTTTTATTTTGTGCACTGTAGTCTATCCCGACACACAGTGTCGCCGCCAGCATGAGCGCCATTGAAGGGGCGGTAATGGAGGTTATTATTACATTCGCGCTGGTTTACACTGTATACGCAACTGCTGCTGACCCGAAGAAGGGCAATATCGGCATCGTTGCTCCCATTGCAATTGGGTTTATTGTGGGCGCGAATATTTTGGCGGCGGGGCCTTTCTCTGGCGGCTCCATGAATCCCGCGCGCTCATTCGGCCCTGCGGTGGTGAGCGGAGATTTTACGGACAATTGGGTTTACTGGGTGGGTCCTCTCGTAGGAGGCGGCCTTGCAGGGCTGGTTTATGGAGGCCTTTACATTGACCGCCATGAACACGTTCCTGTTCCTCAGGATTTCTAAACCAGAGCTTCTGGGCTCTGCCTTTCTTTCTCTTCACAAATAAAAGGGAAAAGGGAAATTGTTACACTGTTGTCGTAGCGTTTTATTTTTCGGTGTAAATTGTTCTGTAAAGTGTGATCTCTGGGTCTCATGTGTGAGCATCAAATGATGTCATGGTCTATGTAAGGAATTTTATTGTTTATTGATTGTTAATGGAGCAGTTCGACTTTGTGTTTCGCTTTATCTCGTTGCATTTCGACTGCAAATTTAGTGGAAACCATTTCTGTTAGCTTTACAGAATGTTTTGAAGTGGAAAGCAGAAAATAGCGATGACTTGATCATTGCGCAACGGAATGTTGAGAATCCAGATGGTGTGTATAGTTATTGGCATCAAGCCTCGTGCTTTAATGATTTAATGCATTTATTGTGGTGATGCGGGAAATGTTATGTCATTGGCTACGGAAAACTGTGCTGATTTTGACTATCTATTTTCTCCTAAAATTTGTGATGTTTATCGAGAATTTATGGAATATGCGGGAATCAACCATGCCAAGGCGGGATGGATAACCGTCTAAAATTATTCTGCGGGCCACAGGCAGTTTAACAGTGGTTGCCTGAAAATGCAAGTTAGCCGGGAATAATGAAATATACTTAGCTGGCATGTATGAGTTTAGGCAGATGTCCACCTTCCCAACGTCTATCCATATTGCACTTTTTCCCAAAACAATTATAAAGCATGTATTAGATTTAAAAGTTAATTAATGTTCGAAAGATATTCTATAATATTCATAAATGATGGAGGAATGTAATGGTGTGAGCGTGTTAACAAAAATTCTTATATTTTAATTCAAATTTTACAATCATTTACACATAATTTGTCTCCATATATCTAATCCACTAATTCACCGCCACCAATTCACCGTCAACAATTCACCGCGAGCAATTCATTGCCATGACATATTCATCACGTATACAATTCACCACCAACAATTCATAGGAGTGGTATATTCACCATGTATAGCTTTATTATTCATACAACAAAATATTGAAAAATGTATACTGAATATACCACGGCGATGAATTGCTAGAGGTTAATTGTATACGCCATGAATGTCATGATGATGAATAGCTAGCAGTGAATTGTTGATGCTGAATTGCTGGTGGTGAATTGCTTGCCGATGAATTTTCCTAGAGCCATATAATAAAAACAATAGTTCCAAATTAAAATAATATAACTTTTAAGTAAATAAAATAATTCTATGGATAGATGTATTTAAGATATCTATACGAGTAATAATTATTTTTGTAAAAAGTTCTAAAATATGTGTATTGGATAAAAGTTATTTTCATAAGAAGTTAATCTAGTATGTGAGAAGAACGAGGTGTATAGGTATTTCTACTTTGTTTAATAAAATTATATTTTGGTTTAAGTTATTGTAAAAATTGAAAATAATTGAATATTATTTTTTAGTTATTTTAAAAAATAAATAAAATTTTGAAGTATATATATATACACAGTGAAAAATGGCTTATGCTCGCGACTCCATTTTTATTATCAATTCAAGATACTCGCAAAATGATTAAATTATAACTTAACCTCGCATTTCCTCTAATTAATTAAATAGTTTTAACCATTTAATTAATTCATTTCCATTATTCTTCTAAAATTGATTAATTAAGTAAATTACATTAATTTATCTTAATTACGTCGCTAATTAATTCTAATCTCTTCTTTTGATTAATTAAATAAGTTTCATAAATTTATTTAATTACATCACTTAAATTAAATCATATTCTTCCACATTTAATTAAATCAATAATTATTTATTTAATTAATTATTCTATCTTCTCATCTAAAGTGCCTTCATAAATTGAATAATTCATTTGATTGTTTGATCACGTACACACACTTCCTCCATAAATTAAGGAATTAATTTAGTAATTGATTTGTCTATTTGAGCACATGTCTCCTACATTTTTTTTATCAGTAAGAAAGATTATAGATTATATTGAAATTCCAAAAAGAGATACATTCGTCTACAATGCAGGAAACCAGAAGCAAAGACCGTCTACCAATGACCACCAAAGCCAAACTTTTAACCCCCCAATCATGGCGCCCATATGGACAAAAACTTCACAGACAAGCCGTCATACTAAAGTTGAGTGCAAAACCAAAAAACCATGGAGACTACAAGTCGGTATATGACTTTTCTTAACCTTAACCACCCACAAAACAACCCTTTTGAACCAACACATAGGCTAAACTAACTATGGCCTTAAACAAACTATTCATAGACCAACAAAACAAAACACCCTAGAACCCGTTTTACCAAATATTTTGTTGGGAAAAAATTCGGAACCCCCATTTCCAAGCCGAAACTGCCGAGGGAACCAAATGGTACTTTTTCTTCAAGAAGTCTACACTAGCAATCGCCAACTTTTTGTACTCCAACAATTCAAACCCAGAAACATCCAACAAAAAGGGATAGTAATTTACTAAGGTGTCCAGATCATCGAGCAAATGCAGGTCGCGAGGACATGAAATACCCTTCCCAATGCACACAGCAGCCAAATCCCTCTCCAATCCCACCAACATGTCTTTCCTAAACAACCTCTGCATAATAATCTTGGCATCACCCTTTGAAACCCCAACATCGAATAATCCCGCCAACACCCTAGAAGAAATATCTGAATCAAGCCTATAATCCTCAACATCCATCATGAATTTCTTCCCAGAAATGCAAGTATAGCCACAAATACTAGGTAATCTGGGTGGCGAATGAGGCATTGAAGGAAAAGCGTGGAAATATTCCCTTCAAAGGCTATCTGCCTCTTCGAACTCTTTAGTTCGACTGATGTCACCAAGCCCTTCATCTCCAATTCCTTACCAGAAACCAACAAAATAAATCTGCTCATTTTCAGCCAAGCCGAGGATGCATTAAACCAACAATTTTGTCAATTAAATGAGTCTGCAGGATTACATCGCCATAATTCCCAAGCCACGAACTAAACATCCTTTGAAGGACAACACGAATACCAAATGCTGGCAAGAAATGATGAATAAAAAACCCTTTAGATGTTGCCACCAAGACACGGGTACCATCAGCATAGGCAGACATTCGCCACCTTGTCTTAGGGGAGACACCCATCGAGCACCGACCTTCATCCCAACCAACCAATTGATCCCACTAACTCCCAAGGAGCTTACCACCTCACCCAGAAAGGATGAGGTGGCACCGGCCCAACCACCCACAACATTTACTCACCCCTTAAAATTTCCCATGACATTTCCTTAAGGGAAATCCCATCCACTTCAAAATTGGATAATAAATTTTCCTCTTGGTTCCCTTCCCTTAGAATATGGGAAATATCAAAATTTTCAAATCGATTCAACTGTTGTGCCACCACCCCCAGAAGTGCGTTTAGTTTCCAATTCTGAAACTTGCCTGAACGCAAAGCATTGATCACCAACAATGAGTCCCCTTCTATGCTAATATTCTTAATGTTTAACTCTAAACACCATTCAATCCCTAGAGCAATAGCCCGAAGCTCTGCCCAATTGTTAGTTCCTGGCTTAAGTGGTGAGGCCAAACTACCAACAGTCTTACCCTGCCAATTCCTTATTCTGCACCCTATACCTGACTGCCTCGAGTTACCTCTGGTTGCACCATCAAAATTTAACTTAAACCAACCATGTTCCAGAGGGAGCCATTTAACTGTCTTCATTTCCATTTCCACTTCCTTTCTGCCTGACCCAATTTGAGAAGGGACTTTCAACCCATTCCACTGATTTAAGACTTTCGCATCCCAGCCAGAGAAAAAGGAATTCAAGATTAACTTATGAAAAACTCTTGAGTTCATCAACTCTACCAGATAGGCTTCTAATTTGTTCAAAAAGGAAGATAATGACAAAGCACTGTCCTTAAAAACCCTTTGATTTCTTTCTTTCCAAACTTCCCACAACAGCATATAAGGGCTTGACTTCCAAAAATCATTTAGCAACGAAACGTTACCAATTCTTGGCCAACCATTGACCCAATCTTTCAAATTCCCTAGAGAAACACTAGAGAGACAGAGCTTCGAGCAGAGCCAATCCCAACAATGCTTAGTAAAGGGAGAGTTGAGAAAAATATGATCATTTGACTCCTCCGCCACCTTGCATAGCACACACCTTGAGGGACTGTTGAAACCAAATTTCTTTAACCTTTTTGAGGTCAAAACTCTACCTTGGATAACAACCCACACAAAAATTCTAGTCTTAGGAAGACAAAATTTATTCCAACATAAATCACTAGGAATATCAAACAATGTTTCTTGTTGTTTAGAGAGTATATTGTATCCTTCCTTAGCTTGATATGAGCCTATTGGGGAACCAGACTAGCAAAGGACATCATGGTTGCCTCTTAAACAAAAGGGCCTTCGATTAAGGACGTCCAGGAAAACTCGAGTTTCATCCCCACTCAGACCTAACTAGGAAGGGTCCTTCCAGCACCATGTCAAAATGCCATTTGATTCCTCAATGACCAGAAAGTCTCTAACACGAGGACCCCAAATCCTCTTTGAAACTTCTTTCACGTTATTTAAATTGTCCTCATTTTCCAACTTGTTGTATCTGCCCTAGGAATCTTCCCAAAATAACTCTTGACCACCATCACCCAAATCCCATGAAAGAAAATCCACAATCAGTTTTTGATAGTTGTAGATGAAATTCCAAACCCAAGTGCCTTTGGGAAGAACGCGGGAAGTAAAGAAACTTGTCGAACAATCTTGCAAGTACTTCATTTTTAAGATTCTAACCCATTTCAAATCTTGTTGAGCATAAATTTTCTAGGTGAGCTTTCCTCCCAAAGCTTTATTTTGAAGGGATAATTTTTTGATGCCTACCCCTGCTGCCTCTATAGAGCTATAGATCTTCTCCCAGTTTATCAAAGGAAGCTTTCTCTGTTCTGACCCACCTTGCCAAAAGAATTGTCTAAGCTTTTGGTTGATTTTTTCACTCATGCATCCAGGAAGAGGTAAACAAGACATCATGTAAATTGGAAGCACTGTTAGGACTAATTTAATTAAAGTTAACTGACCAGCCCAGGAGAGCCATCTTCCCTTCCAAGAATATAATCTCTAACCAATCTTCGACAGCAAAGGATCCCACAATTTACCCAAATTTTGTCCCAACCCCAATGGCAAGTCGAGGTATTTGCATGGAAATTTCCCTTTTCTAAACTTGAGAACATTCAAAATCTACTTTTCCACAATTGGATTAGCGAAGAAAAACAAAACTTCATATTTTTCAGAACTCACCTCTTGACCAGATGTCGTAGAATACTTTGAGAGAATTCTTTTGAAGGATCTTGCTTTCGAGACCTCAGCTTTCCCCAATAACAAGTTATCATCTGCAAACTATTGATGGGTAACAGGTGGAAAATTGCTTGTTATTTAAACTCCTTTTATTCTCCCTACAGAATTTGCATGTGGAAAGGCTCGACCCAAAGATTATGCCATTAGGATGAATGGGAATGGATACAAGGGGTCCCCTTGTCTCAGCCCCTGAGAAGCTTCAAACAAACCATGAGGAGAGCCATTGATCAAGATTGAGTATCTTGGACATGCTATCCAGCCAAAATTCCAATTAATCCAAGAAGTGAAAAAGCCAAAAGCCTCCAAAATTTTGAATAAAAACCTCTAGTTTACTTTGTCGTAAGCTTTCCTGATATCCAGCTTGAGAATCATTGAGGGGGATTGGGTACTTTGGATTGAATGAATGGCTTCTTGAGCAATGATAACACCATAGAAAATTGACCACCCTGGCACAAAACCTGTTTGTTCTTCAGAAATCAATCCTGGGAGAATCACCTTAAGCCTATTTGCTATTGCTTTGGCCATTATTCTATATGTTGTATTACACAACGAAATGGGCCTGAAATCCTCAAGTTTGTCGGGTTTCTCCTTTTTTGGGATGAGGGAAATAAACGTATTATTGATTTCTTTTAATGAGCTTCCCGAGGCTCTTGAATCTTCTATACTCGCCACCACATCTGAACCCACTATCTCCCAACAATGTTGAAAAAAAGTTGTCGAAAAACCATCGGGGTCGAGGGATTTGTTTGGGTGTAACTAAGAGAGAGTTGTTCTGATTTCCTCTTCTGAAAAAGGCTTATTTAGAAACAAATTCTGGTCCACTGTCACCAACTTTGGAATGCAACTAAGAAACTCATGTTGGGCTAGAATATTTGAACCTTCCCATTCATTCAAGAGATTTTGGAAGAAAAGAACTGTTGCTTCCGCAATGAGGCCAGGCTGATCAACCGTACTACCATCTACCAATTTTAGACTTAAGATTCTATTCACTTCACATCTTACTTTCGTAGAGTTATGAAAAAACTTTATATTTTTGTCGCCATCATTTAACCACAATTCCTAGGATTTCTAATGCCAAAACACCTCTTCTTTTGCTAAAATATCATTCCATCTTTTTAGGAGTTCCTTTTCCTGAATATACTATTCATTGTCCATACCCCTTTGAATCACTTCCTCATTTAAAGCTGAGAGCCCTTCTTTGATGTGTTTCTTCTCTTCAAATATTATCTTGAAACTAAATTTGTTCCATTCTTTCAACCTTTTCTTGATATGTTTTAACTTTGCAAACAGGATAAACATTTTAGTCCCAACCACCTCAATTTCTCCCCACCACACCTCGATGAGTGACAAAAAATTTGGGTCCTTTAGCCACATATTCTCACATTTAAAGGGACATCTGCGAGGGCACCAATCTCCAACAATATCTAGAAGGATAGGAAAATTATCTGAACCTAGACAAGGAAAAAATTTGTATTCCAAGGTGAAGGGGAAGGAAGCCAAATTACCCTTAAAGAGGTATCTGTCAAGTTTTTCTATGATAGAACAAAACACATATCTCCTATTTGTCTAGGTATACAAACCATTCGCCAAGGGTAGGTCAATTAGATGATTCCTACTAACAAAATCTTCAAAGTCAATTTGTGATTGGAGTTTCCTAGAAACTCCCCCCCCCCTTTTATCACCCGAATGCAAAATTGCGTTGAAATCTCCACCAATTATACAAGGACCAAATGCCCAATTATGATAGAATTGATCTATTTCTTCTTATTAATCCATTTAGCAACACATGAAATAGGGCCATAAACATTGACCAGAGTGAACTAAATATTAGACACAAAGCTTCTTACTGAACAGGCAAGCCACCTGTTATCCGCAACCAATTTTTCTAATAAACCAAATTAGGACGCCAGATAGTGATCAAACCCCCAACCACACCATATTCCCCCACCTCTAACCATTTCCAGGGGCCCAACCTTTTCCCAAAATCCAACACTCCTTCTTTGTCTAACTTTGTTTCCTAAAGAATGCATATTTTCGCCTGTGAAGCCACAATTTGATCCTTCACTAGGCGTCACTTGTTAGGGGCATTTAAGCCCCTAACATTCCATGTAAATATTTTCATTTCTCTTCAGGAAGGGATTCCCCCTTCCCTACTTTCAATAGATCCTCAATATTTTTCTGGCCAACTACTTCTCCATCGATCTTAAGCTTAACCACATTTGGCACTCTACCTCTCTTCTTGTGTTCCCCACATTCTAGAGGGATCACATCATTTTCAAACTGGAAAATGCCCAACCCCTCTTGGCCTACAACCAAATTCGTTCCCGCTTCTAGGATACCGTGAGTTGCCTCTTCCCCAGTCCCTGTAGAAACAAACCAATCCTCTTCCTCCATCAAGAAGGGATCAACATGAGCCTCCTTGGCTTCCTGCACTAGTTATGCTATTTCTTTGTTGACCTCAATCAATGAGTTAAGATTAGATCCTTTCTCAAATTATTACCAATGATGTTTAACACATCACTAACCTTGTTGTTGAGGGATTTATTCATGTCCTCTAGGTGCCCCTGTGAGTTCTCCACCTCCTAAGTAACTAACCTAGCGCATTCAGGATTCGAATGCACCGGAACAGAATTGGGTGAAACCTCTGCAACACGTTGCTCAACAGGAACCTCAGAAACTGGCTTGCTAGGTTGACCACTAGCCCTCAAAAGAGGATGATCCCAAGCCCTCCATCCTAAACTTCCCACCCAATTACACTGAGGTCTTGGCTCAAAGACCAGAGGTTGATTTAGTACCTCCCAATCAGTATGAATCTCCATCTCTTTCCATCTAGGGCTATTAGGCGGGCTCTCCACATAGTTACACACATAGGAACTAATTCCATCTTCTTCACGATAGGAAGTGGGGAATCAATCACACTGATTGAGAGGCTGCAGGAAGCAATCACATATTCCTGCGCTAGGCCTTGTCATAGACCTCCTTGGTGAAATTTCTGTTCCACCCTAACCTATAGGAACTCTACCTTGTCTAAGTTTCCCTGGTTCTCCTGCCAATCTCACTATCTTGACAAATTTTGAAACAACCAAACCAATCCTTGTTTCAATACTTCACTCTCCTTTGGCCCTTAATCTGCCCTAAAGACCAAATAAACTCAACCTTCTTCTAGGTTCTTGCAGGGGTTAGAAAAGGTTACAAAGACTTCAAAATGGCTTGTCTAGGGTTCTTAGACAACCACAAGTTTCTATCTTACCATTGCTTTCACAAAATGCTTTCCTAGGGTTTGAAAGGCTAGTAGCCTTTGAGCCCCTATTAGGTCTTTGAACAGGGGTAAATTGTTTTTCCCTCCTAAACCCACCAAAGGACTTAGGTTCTTGACTTAGGTATTGTGTTTCCCCTATCTACACCTTCAAGATTTCTAGGGTTATAGTCTTGCTCAGGCCGTTTGCTGTCCAGACACCAAATTGGTCAAGCAGCTAGGGTTTCCTTAGCTTTCTTAGGCTGATTTAAGACTGTCAGAAAGTTCTTCTCTCAAACGAGTTGATAAAGGATCTTCCTTATCACCATGCATGGCCAAGACTTTACCCTAAATTCTCCAAATAGAATTTTTCAAAAAGCTTTTCTCCCCTGCAAGTTATCAACGCTGTCCTGTAGCCTCTCCTAGCCGGGCTCTTCATTGGCTCGGCTAGGGCAAGGCCTTTCTCCTAGCTCCTGCAACCAAAGAAAACCTAACACATACCATATTTACAAGCACAAATCCTAGGCACATTTCCCAAGAGGCCGTACAAATTGTACAGAGGGAAAGTTCTCTAGAGCTCCATTTCTTTCCAAACTGCCTGTTACAGGCCTGAAGATGACAGTGAACTAACTATTTACAAATGACAATAGAAAAAGACTTACAAAGATAGGAAAATAGCACAAAATTCCTGCACAATGCTAATACTACATACTACAAACAAGATGATAGCAATCTCATTCCATTAAAATTCAGTCTTAACAAAAAACACAGAAAAACTATTTTTTTTAACACTGTTTTCTTCAATCTTTAGATATGTCACACAATAACAATGTTTCTAACCCTTCCTCAGGGTCGATACATGCCTTAAATAGGCTTCCAAAGTAGTTTAGATGCTTGGGTCGGGCCTCTAGATGACCTAAAAACAACCTTTTTAAAACCCACTATGTTTTCAAACACCTTGCCAACACTAGACAACTTAACATAATAATGTTGTAAAGCTATTGAGCACTTATCACCTTCTTTCCCATAGTTCAAAAACAACCCTAAGCACCTAAAATAATGGTCAACATGACCTTATGACAGCACAAAAAAATTTGGACTTCGAGCAAAACTCCAATAATAGACCTTTCCTAGGTGCTCCTGCACCATTCTCCCCCTCTCAGCGCAAACAACTAAGGAACTTTAGGAGAGATTAGAGACATATCAATGCATTCCTTCTTAAAATCTGCTTCTTCTACCCAGGTAGCTTCAGATTCATGCTTATCCTTCCATTTGACAAGATACTCCATGTACACCTTGTGCCTTGTAGTCTTTTTCACTCTTGACTCCAAGATCTTCTCTGCCTGGAGCTTGTCTTGATGAGGGAAGGGTACATTGCAGATGTCCTTGAGAACTTATTGATTGTTCTGATCCACATCCTTGACTGATCCCTTTTACTTGATCAAGTCAGCTACATTGAACACTAGAGAGATGCCCAAATCTGATGGTAACTCCACCTTGTATGCATTCTTGCCATATTTGGCCAATACCTTGCATGGACGCACTCTTTTCATCTATAACTTGGTTGCCATTCCTTTTTGCAATCTGGATTTGTTGAGGTGGACCATAACATAGTCCCCAATTGCAAATTGTACATCCTTCCTTGACAAATCAACATTCTCCAACTTTTGGGTTGCTGCTGTAACTATTTTCTTGACCTACTCATGAATCTCCTTCATGGTCTGAGTGAAGTCCTCTGCATATCCACTCTTGTTCTCCATAGATCCAAGGTCTCTGAGTTCACAAATGCCTCTTGGGTGCATCCCATACACAACCTCAAAAGGACTTTTCCCTGTAGTTCTATTGACACTGTCATTATAGGCATACTCAGCTTGAGAAATCACCATATCCCATGTCTGTCCATATTCTTTAGTTAAGCACCTTAAAAGATTACCTAACACTCTCAGCAACCAATTCTCCTCGCTTGACCTCATTTGGTCCGAGGATGGCAAGCTGATCCAAATGAGAGATTTTTTCCCAATATGCTCCATAGTGTTTTCCAAAAATGGCTCATGAATTTCACATCCCTGTCTAATACAATGCTCAATGGAAATCCATGGATTCTCACAACTTCCCTGAAAAAGAGATGAGCTATGTAACTTGCATCATGTGTAGTTTTGCAAGGAATGAAGTGACTCATTTTAAGCAATCATCTAATTGGCTACATAAACATCACAAAAACCAGCCTTTGGTCTTTAGGGAAGACCACTCACAAACTCCATGCTCACACACTCCCATGGTTCAGCAGGAATGGTAGGGTTGGGATATAAACCAAAGATTGCTAGTCTCCCTTTAGCTTTCATATGCATACAACACACCGCTCCACATATTTCACATCTCTTGCTAACTTAGGCCGGCATTAGAACCTTTGAATCCAGTTTTAAAGTTTTATTAATACCTAAAATGCCCACTAAGACTGCCATTATGCTTTTCTTGGATCATTTTCCCTTACTGGGATCCTCTTGAACACATAACTGATTACTCCTTAAATAATACCATTTTGCAGCGTTGTATACTCAAGATATTTGACTATGAAATATCTCAAAATCAGAGCATACCTTGTAGGCTTCTGAGAAGTCTTCATCTTCACCATAGAGGTCTTTGAAACTCTCTAATCCAATGCTCTTCAATAGTATTTCCTGCACTGTCAACATTCTTCTGCTTAATGCATCTACAACCTTGTCTGCTTGTTCTTTCTTGTGCTTTGATGGTAAAAGTAAAAGTTTGATGTACTCATCCATTTCAAATGTCTATTACTTATTTTGGTGTTGATATAACTAAGGCCCGGTTATCGCAGAAGACTACAAACTCTTTGGGTAAATGTATAATGCCTCCATTTCCTAAGGGACTGTACTAAAGCATAAAGTTCTAGATCATAGGTGGAGTATTTTTGCTTGGCTTCATTGAGTTTTTCACTAAAGAAGGCTACAGGCCTACCTTCTTGACTAAGGACTCCTCCTATTGCTACTCCACTTGCATCACACTCAACTATGAACAACTTGTCAAAAACTAGGCAATAACAAGTAATTGGTTGAGTTGCCACTTTTGTTTTAGTTTTTCAAACCCTTTATCAGCCTTCTTGAATCCATTTAAACTTTGTTTTTAGACCACCTTTGATAGTATTTCCTCCAGGGACCTATGCACATATGCCACTAAAACTCCTTTTATGAATTTTCTATAAACTGAGCCAAACCATAAAAACTCCTTTTTACCTTGTTGTCGTGGTTGGTGTAGGCCACTTAGGATGGCTTCAACTGTTTGGATCCATCTTCAACGTTCCTTGGGATACTACAAACCCTAGATACACAAGTTCTTGCTTGAAGAACTCACACTTCTCAAGGTTAATTGTCAACTACTCTTCTTGCAACCTTTTAAGAACCATCTCCACATGCTTGAGGTGTTCTTCTGTTGTCTTACTGAAAATTAGTATGTCATCAAGATAGACTACTACAAAGATCCCCTGTGAAGTCCTTAAGCACCTCATTCATTAATCTCATGAACATGCTAGGGGCATTTGAGAGGCCAAATGGCATCACTTTCCACTCATATAAGCCATCATTTGTCTTAAAAGTTGTCTTCCACTCATCTCCATCCTTAATCCTAATTTGATGGTAGCCACTCTTGAGGTCTAACTTAGTGAAATATTGTGCTCCTCCAAGGCAATCCATTAAATCATCAATTATAGGTATTGGGAACCTATACCTAATGGTGATCCTATTAATTGCTCTAGAATCAGTACAAAGTCTCCACTTACCTCCTTTCTTTGTTGCTAAGACCACCGGGACTGCACATGGGCTGATGCTCTTTTGAATTAGACCTTGATTCAACAATTCTTCAACTTGCCTAGCTACTTCTAGGTTCTGGTCAGGAGTAAGTTTGTATGCTGCTTTGTTAGGTAATGAGGCTCCAGGTATGAAGTCAATTTGATGACTTATCGCTCTCTTTGGTGGTAGAGTTGCAGGGGTACCATCATTGACTATACTCTTGTACTTATCAAGCAACCTTTGGACTGCTTCTAGTAAGACTGTCCTTTCAGCCTTTTCTTCCTCTTTGGACTACATCATGATCACATATCCTTCATTCCCTTGATGTAGATTGCTGATAAACTCTTTACCACTGCTCAACATGATGTTTGGTACCCTGGACTGCCCTTCATCTTCTTCTGACAGGGACTGTAGTTTGAAGGTTCTTCCATCCTTCTTGAATGAGATGGTGTTCTCTTTCCCATCATAAATGGCACTTCTATCATAATGCCATGGTCTGCCCAGTAGTAGATGGCATGCATCCATGGGTAATACATCACAAAATTGCTTATCTTTATATCCTCCAATTGAAAATCAAATTCCACTATTACTTGCTCATTCACCAAAACATCAGCCTCTTTATTCAAATGCATGTGACCTTGTAGGGCTATCGTGAGGTACCTTTCTCCAATTTTAGCTTAGTTATCAGCCTCTAAGATGATATTGTCTCAAGAACCAGAATCTACAATGACTTTGCACATCTTTTCCAAGTATCTTGTAACCCTACTCTTAAAAGAGCTCTCTTGCTTAGGTTCTCTTTGACCTGCTGCCTTATCAAAACCATGTTAAACATCGATTCTCTCCTACCCTGCACTTATATGACTCCATCTCGATGCCTTAGGACTCATAGTGTCCTCTTGTGCATAGGCCACTCTCTTCTCATTGCTAGAAGAGGATGCTTTCTTCGGGCACCTATAAGCAGGGTGACCTAGTTGGTTACAATGATAACACTTCATGTTTGCAAAGTAAGAATTACTCCTACCTGCTCCTCTCCCTCTGTTTGAACCTCCTTGAGGTCTCTTCCTCTATATCCTCCTCTTGAATATGTTTCACCTCCATGCTCAGTGAGCTTAGATTCTCCTTGGTTCCTTTGATCATTACCTCTACCTTGGTAACCACCACGCTGTCCTCTTTGATCTCTGCCTTTGCCTCTGCCCTTAGAAGACTGATCATGCTTTCTTTTGTTCCTTTCCTCAATCTTTATGGCCAACTAATAGCATTGATGTATTGTTTTAGGACTCAAAAGAGCCATCTCTTCTTGGATGTTCCACTTCAAACCATTCAAGTATCTAGCCACTTTGAGGCTCTCATCCTCTGTCACATTAGATCTCAAGCAAAGCTTTTGAAACTCTTTAGTGTAGGTGTTTACATCCTGGTCTTTCTACCTTAGACTTTGCCTCTTCTTGTGAAGTTGGATCTCATAATCATCTGGCATATAGGCTTCCTTTACCTTAGCAACCATTCCTTTCCAAGTTGATATGGGTTGTTTTCCTTCTTTCTCCCTCTCAGTCTGAACAAACTTCCACCATGTCAAGGCTGATCCTCTCAACCTTGATTTAGCAACCTTCACCTTCTATGCTTTAGTGACTCCATCACACTCAAAGTGATTCTCCATGCCTTCTATCCAATCCATGACCAAATCAGGATCCATCTTTCCACTGAACAGTGGTATGCCCTCAAGTCCTTTTCCACTCAGGGTTTTCAATGCCTTCAAGAAAGGTTCCTCCTCCAAAAAAGGGTCAGGTGCAGGGACCTTGTCCTCCTCTGCAACCTCTTCTTCCTTTGGTACCTTTCCTTCCAACCTTGCATCGTTCAATGCTTTCTCAAGTTGCTCTATTCTTTCTTTTAACAACTTGTTGTCCTCCTCTTGTGCTTCAACCATCTTGGCTAGTTGTGTATTTGTCACCATGGTAGGAGTTTCACTTGACTCAACTTCTGACATATAAGTTGCTTCTCCCAAATCTTTTGCTCGCTCTGATACCAATCTGATAGGGAGGCTGCAGGAATCAATCACACTGATTGAGAGGCTGCAGGAAGCAATCACAGATTCCTGCGCTAGGCCTTGTCATAGACCTCCTTGGTGAAATTTTGTTCCACCCTAACCTATAGGAACTCTACCTTGTCTAAGTTCCCCTGGTTCTCCTGCCAACCTCACTATCTTGACAAATTTTGAAACAACCAAACCAATCCTTGTTTCAATACTTCACTCTCCTTTGGCCCTTAATCTGCCCTAAAGACCAAATAAACTCAACCTTCTTCTAGGTTCTTGCAGGGGTTAGAAAAGGTTACAAAGACTTCAAAATGGCTTGTCTAGGGTTCTTAGACAACCACAAGTTTCTATCTTACCATCGCTTTCACAAAATGCTTTCCTAGGGTTTGAAAGGCTAGTAGCCTTTGAGCCCCTATTAGGTCTCTGAACAGGGGTAAATTGCTTTTCCCTCCTAAACCCACCAAAGGACTTAGGTTCTTGACTTAGGTATTGTGTTTCCCCTATCTACACCTTCAAGATTTCTAGGGTTCTAGTCTTGCTCAGGCCGTATGCTGTCCAGACACCAAATTGGTCAAGCAGCTAGGGTTTCCTTAGCTTTCTCAGGCTGATTTAAGACTGTCAGAAAGTTCTTCTCTCAAACGAGTTGATAAAGGATCTTCCTTATCACCATGCATGGCCAAGAATTTACCCTAAATTCTCCAAATAGAATTTTTCAAAAAGCTTTTCTCCCCTGCAAGTTATCAACGCTGTCCTGTAGCCTCTCCTAGCCGGGCTCTTCATTGGCTCGGCTAGGGCAAGGCCTTTCTCCTAGCTCCTGCAACCAAAGAAAACCTAACACATACCATATTTACAAGCACAAATCCTAGGCACATTTCCCAAGAGGCCGTACAAATTGTACAGAGGGAAAGTTCTCTAGAGCTCCATTTCTTTCCAAACTGCCTGTTACAGGCCTGAAGATGACAGTGAACTAACTATTTACAAATGACAATAGAAAAAGACTTACAAAGATAGGAAAATAGCACACAATTCCTGCACAATGCTAATACTACATACTACAAACAAGATGATAGCAGTCTCACGCCATTAAAATTCAGTCTTAACAAAAAACACAGAAAAACTATCTTTTTAACACTGTTTTCTTCAATCTTTAGATATGTCACACAATAACAATGTTTCTAACCCTGCCTCAGGGTCGATACATGCCTTAAATAGGCTTCCAAAGTAGTTTAGATGCTTGGGTCGGGCCTCTAGATGACCTAAAAACAACCTTTGTAAAACCCGCTGTGTTTTCAAACACCTTGCCAACACTAGACAACTTAACATAATAATGTTGTAAAGCTATTGAGCACTTGTCACCTTCTTTCCCATAGTTCAAAAACAACCCTAAGCACCTAAAATAATGGTCAACATGACCTTATGACAGCACAACAAAATTTGGACTTCAGCAAAACTCCAATAATAGACCTTTCCTAGGTGCTCCTGCACCACTTCCATTCATTCGTCCACACAAATATATTTCCCCAAGTTTTCACCAATCTCTGCCAAGACATTTGCATGCCAGAATTCAAAAGGAAGCTTTGGAATTTTATACCAGTCTTGAATGTAAGTGAGCTAATGCCTATGCAAATTGAAACCAACCTCCTACTTGCGCATATAGAACCCAAAACCATCCATGAACCAAATTCCTTCCAAAACCTCTGAATGAATTGTGCCAGAAGGGAAAATGACAAGGAAAAAGCCATTCACCAAGTTTTTAAAAACCATCTCCAAACCCCACCTGCCATGCCACCACCATATCAGGGCATCCCAATTCAAATTAGGTCAGAACCACTTCATGATTATGCCCGATTCCTCCAGCCTTCTGATTGAGGGACCTAACCATTTGGATCCCAGAACAAAAATTTTGCGATCCGCCCGACCAAATTCATCATTTTTTCTAAAAGACCCAACATTTTGATCTTTCCTTCTACCCTTCCATTTAGATGAATTCAAATTTGAATTATTCTCCTGCCAATTTCTATTATCGGATGTTTTCCTAGGATTTCTTCCTTGATTTCACAAACTATTTTTCCCTTTCCGCCCAGACCAATTCACATGAGGAGATGGGCTACCATCTCTTTCCTTTTCGCTTCTAAACCCTACCTGCTCCTAGTTTTGCCAATTCTTCTTAGGCTGGGCACACGTCTTTACATCCTCTCCTAAAAATTACTTCCCCTTCCCAGAATCACTTGAATCCTTTCGCATAGGAAGTGATCCAACTACCTTCGCTCCATCCTGAGCCCTTCGCTTGACTTCCTTCTGAAAAAATGAGTTGTTTGTGCACTACTCCACCATTTTTTATTCCTCAAATAGAAGTAATACACACACACTTTTTCTTACTTGTCTCCTACATTTTTAATTAAGTAATCTCATGCATAATTCTCTCCACTCCTAACTAACACTCTCTCTTAGTTCACTCAACTAATTAATTTATCACCACTTTTGACTCACACACTCTCACAGTTATATCACTTAACTATTCAATCAACCTCCCATACAACCAGCTAACTAATCAATCAAATCACTTAAAGGTTCAATCAATCTCTCAATCAAATCACTTAATTTTTCAATCAGGTCCTCACACTCGATCTGGACCATTCGAACTCAAATCAATCTCGACCGTCAAATCTATGAAGCTTCTATAAAAGAATCTTTTTAACTCTATTTTTGGTAATCGCAATCTTTGAAGTTTTGTTGTCATATACTTACAGGTAAATATTGCATACTCATGATCTGAGGGAATATTGAGCATTTCAAAGCAAAGTTGAGAAGGATAATGGAGATGAGTCAAGCAAGCATGGGAATTAGATGATATTGTTCTATTTTATTGAATTTTTTTGTTGCATTGTACTTCATTATTGATCTGGGGAATATTAGCACGATCTAGGAAATTTGTGATTGTTGTCGTTGTTTATGCATCCTTATCTTAATTACATCACTAATTAATTCTAATCTCTTCTTTTGATTAATTAAATAAGTTTCATAAATTTATTTAATTACATCACTTAAATTAAATCATATTCTCTCACATTTAATTAAATAAATAATTATTTAATTAATTAATTATTCTATCTTCTCATCTAAAGTGCCTTCATAAATTGAATAATTCATTTGATTATTTGATCACGTACACACACTTCCTCCATAAATTAAGGAAATAATTTAATAATTGATTCTTCTATTTGAGCACATGTCTCCTACATTTTTAATTAAATAATCTCATGCATAATTCTCTCCACTCCTAACTAACACTCTCTCTCAATTCACTCTACTAACTGATCTATCACCACTTTTGACTCACACACTCTCTCAGTTATATCACTTAACTATTCAATCAACCTCTCATACAACTAGATGGCTAATCAATCAAATCACTTAACCATTCAATAAATCTCTCAATCAAATCACTTAACTGTCCAATCATGTCCTCACACTCGATCTAGACCATTCAAACTCAAATCAATCTCAACCATCAAATTTGTGAAGCTTCTATAAAAGAAGCTTTTTAACTCTATTTTTGGTAATCACAATCTTCAAAATTTTGTTGTCATATAATTACAAGTGAATATTGCATACTCATGATCTGAGGGAATTTTGAACATTTCAAAGCAAAGTTGAGAAGGATAATGGAGATGAGTCAAGCAAGCATGGGAATTAGATGATATTCTATTTTATTAAATTCTTTTGTTGCATTGCATTTCATTATTGATTTGGGGAATCTTAGCATGATCTAGGAAATTTGTGATTGTTGTCATTGTTTATGCATCCTTATTCCTATTTATTTTCCCATCTCACATTTGGTGAACCCGACGTGTACTAATAGACTTTGAGAAAACTTGTAGAAAATTTGATTTTTGCAGGAACAGGTATGGATTGATGCATCTGATGCACATAACAATGTATCTGACATAATGAACCGCATCTAAAGAGGTAAACGCCACATCTGACTGGAAACAACACATTTGTGGCTTCCTACAACACATCTAACTGGTGAAAGTAAATTTCTAATTTCCAAAATTCTGAGTTTTGTTTTTAATAGTTAAAGATTTTTATTACTAATTTGGAGTTTACAACGTGTGATATAGTGGAGTTAACCTGGTTTCTACAGGACAATTCATGAAAGACAAAATACAAACTTTCAAACTTCTAACATGTGGTTTTGCAGGACGATTGTCAAAGAAAACAATCTGAAACTCCTATCTTATCTTGCTTTCTTTCATATTTTCAGTCTTCATATAGGATTTCTTTTATTAATTAGATGGTTAATTAACCCTACTTTGAGTCTTCACATAGTAGGTTGTTATTAATTAAGGTGGATTTATGATTGTCTTTTGTGCTTGATAAGGTTGGTAGGTTCATATGCTCTCACCTTGGGAAACCTTGATGATCAGAAAACTAGACCCATCCTTATTATGTGTTACCCTTTATAGAGTTGGACCTGCCCTCCCGAGTTGTAAGAGGGGATGATCCAACCAGCAATGGGCTAAATCCAAGCTACTCCCGACCGGTATATAAATGTGAATGCCACTGGAAATCAGTATTACAGGTGTGGATGTGTTATACAAACAAGTGATTCCCTCAGTACCCGCGTGGTATGTTAAAACCTATAGAGCGTAACCTCTACAGGTTCGGATTCCTCCTTATCAGAGCTAATCTTTCCTCGTGTATAACCACCTGAACGGGTGCCCTGAACCTTTTCTTTAGATTTCCAAAAACCTTCTATCTACTGGTGCAGGAATGGTCGTTTTGAAGCTAACCCGCATTATACACACAGTCTAGTAGTAGAGATGACAAGTTCCTTGCTCATTCAGGAATTTGGATCTTGGTGCACCCAAGAAGTGTGTGCCATGGAGTGGAGCCAGTGCCACTAAGATCCTAATTCATCTTCTCTGGATAGTGCGGTTGGAGGTAACTCTAAGTGGGATTCCAGTGGATATTGTCCTTTCCAACCCTAAGATTGTAATTTTCTATTTATTTATTTCAAACACTCTACTTGGCGTGTCTTACATGTGTGTTCAATCAAATTTGATCAAACAAAAACATACAAGGTTCAATCCTAAACAAGTCAAAAATTTGTCAAAACTTAGGACCAATTCACTGTTCAACGCATCTGTCACACAAAAACCCACCTCTAACATAATGATTCACAATTGCTAAAATATGCAACGCATTTGTCATACTGAACTGCAATTGTTGTAGTCTGAAACACATCTGATACTATAGACCACATCTATGAGCTTATGTGACACATCTAATCTTCTGAACCACATTTGTAAACAAGAAAGATGCATCTGCTTGTCATGTAAAATCTTACATTTAACAAACTAAAAACATAGATGATTTATTGTATGATTCCATTATCTAATCTACCATCTGCTGTAAATTTGATCTAGACCTATGACTTGCTCTTATTTAGGTTTATCCTTATTTTTTCCAAATTAAATGATTTTACTCGTAAACCTCTGTGAGCTTCTATGATGTATTTGATCTTCAAAACCAAATTTGTAGTCTAGAATGATGCATCTGCTTGTTGCAAAAAATCTTGCATTTAAACAAAAAAATTTGAAAACTCACGTGATTTATAGTAGGATTCCATTATTTGATCTACCCTCTGTTGTAAACTTGATCTAGACTTGTGACTTGCTCATATTCAAGTTCATTCTTAGTTTTCCTAAATAGTTTCATCATTGCATTACCTATATCATCTTTAGTGTACTTAGGGGAATCCTTGTGCATAACACATTGTAGACCTTAGGGTAGATAGAATTGTCTTACCTTGATTGAAAATAATGACTCAAATATGATTGCCTTGACATATCATTTTACAATTTGTCCTTTGTCATCTTAGTGGAATACCTCAAACTCACCAAGCTAGTTTGAACTCCACCTTGTCAACCTGTCACCTAGTCATTCTGGTATTGATCCTAAAACATCATTGGAAATCTTAGTTGGAACCTTGCATCAAACTTGGTTAGTCAGTGACTCATCCCTTAGTTATCCAAAGGTGTTGACATATAGTTTACATTATACCTTAGTCATTCCATGTCATAGTTTATTCCAAAATACCAAAACCATAGCTCAACTTTCACATCCTAGATATTTGCATTTTAGGTAGTTGCATACCCTACGATTTTCACATTTATGAGTCATCCTCTTTTGAGCAAGTCCTATCTTATGGTCCAGACCAGATTACAAAAGAGATGATTAGAAATGGACCCTTCACGACAACATGAAGAGCTTTACAATCCCACTAGAGAAATGAACCTTGGTCCTACACCTCACCAAGTCAATAACAATACCACACACATTGGGTCAACGTCATAGGAACCTCTGAAGTCTAACTCATATGTTAACCCATTTGAAAATTTCTTCATAAGAGACGACCAAGCTTGTATCACTGTTGAGGAACTTGAGACAACATCCCAGGATCCTTAGGTTGCTAAATTTTTCAATGAGCTCATCATGCTCAGCCCTTAGATATTTTTATCCAAACTCCTAGAGGATGGTGTTAAATTACCAACTGGATTTGACATAAACACGCTACAAGCCATGCCTTTTCCTAGAAATGTCTCAAACCAAAACCAAGGTCAATTGATACATATTCCACAAAACATTACACCTCAAGTAAACCTCAATATACCTTTGGGAGGAGCTACACAATTTGCTTCAATGATTCACACTACTCGTACTTTTGGGATGCCCTCCATAGCTCCACCTATAGCATCATCTATTACACAGTCCATGACACGAGCTGCAACCCAATCAAGATCAGCGCCTATAACACAATCAAAAACACAACCGACAAGAACTAACTAATTTGGGACCTCAACAAACACTATGAATACTTCCTCAAACAATCCTTATGGATGCAAGAGAATAATATTTTTAGGTTCAGGACCCACACCCATAGTTAATGTCAAGGGTACCACATATAGTCATGCTATCCCCCAAAATAGTTTTACACAAGGATAACAAGGCACACATATGTCACCTCATGCAAATTTAGCACAACCAAGATTTTGATCAAACATATGTACATCAAACACATTACAACAAGGTACCCATGCACAACCCGAAAGTTAGAACACACAAGGGAAACCCAACATGAACACCTCATATACACATATACCTAAGGGGAAACAACAAATGCCTCCATACACCTACCATGTACCTACACAAAATGTGGGACCCAACAAGACAAATGCTTTCTTTACAGAAACAAGTTGAGAACATGCAAGTAACAACCAAAAAATCCCACAACATGTAGGACTTGCATTTGTATCCCTTTGATAGGGGTATCTACATGCCTCCTTTTCCACAAGGATACACAATTTTGAACTTCCCAAAGTACAAAGGGATAGGAAATCTAATAGAACATATAAGAGAATTTAGCATGGCTTGTGTTGACATTGCCTCAAAGCATACATACTTGATGAGGTTATTCCCTAGAACCCTTACAGGTCCTACACTTGAGTGGTTTTCACGATTACTAGGAGGCATAAGCACATGGTCCGAGTTAGCCAACAAATTTGTAGACAACTATGCCTTTAACATCGAAAATGATATCACATTAGCCACCTTGTGTACCTCAAAACAAGAAGAGGGAGATTCATTTATCAAATACTTCCAAAGATAGAGAAACTTGGTGATTCGATGCTAGGTAGAAATTCCTAAGAAACAAAAGGTGGACATGTTTGTCAAAAACCTCCTAGATTCTTTAAAAGATCCCTTGCAAGTTCATTGTTGTGCCCACTTTGCAAACCTAGTTGAAAAAGGAACAATGATTGATAAATCACTTGTCACTAAGGGTGCCCTTCGACTCTCTAAGAGTACAAACAATCAACACACGTTCAATGACAAAATAAAATATTGGTCTCGAAACAAAAATTTCACAAACGATAGGGTTGTAGATACCAAAATTGTAAACAAAACAGGTCATGTTGTCACTCTGAGAGGACCTGGAGCATCAACAACTACACCACAAACCCCTACACCAATAGCAAATTCCATACAAAAAAATCAAGGACTAGGACAACAGAGACCACCTAGGCAATACGTTAAATGTGAATATACTCCCCTTGGAGAACCCATTCAGTCGGTACTAAAGAAACTTGTTCAATCAGGTGTCATACAACTACGAGAACCAATGTCTTATGTGTCTGAATTTAAACGCTCTTGGTGGGATGATAACACATTTTGTGAATATCACCAAGGTAAAGGACATAAAACATCCGCTTGTAGACAACTAAAAAATATCATTCAGGACCTTATTGAAGACAAAGTAATCGAGGTAGAGGGACAACAACAACACAAGTTTCCAATAAAGATCACTGATCTACAAGAATCCTCTTGAAGACCACAATTCGAGGAAAGCCTCCAGTTTAGGTACTAATAATAATAATTCGGCCAATTATACAACTATTGGCTATAACTACAATAATGTCCTCCATCTTTGGGCTACCGAGGAACATATCAACACCATTACCATCAAGAGGACCCCAAAGTGCACTGTAAACACTCACAGGACTAAAATAACCATACTTGGCCCTTCACCTCCCAAGAAGTCCCAAGCTAAAGGCCAATTTAACTTGTTGGATCAGCTAGAAAAAACCCCAGTGAAAATATCCATATTAGAGCTACTACGCACATCACCCGAGCATAGGATCATCCTAGATAAGATGTTGAAAGAAACCTCTATTCCATACAACCTCCACATCGACCAATTTCAAACCATGGTTGGATTCCTTGCAAGCTCTCACCATGTCACCTTCTCTGACAAAGACTGCTCAACCCAAAATATGAACCATAATGAATCACTACAAATTGAAGCCTTTATCCATAAACATAAGATCAAATGAGTCTTGATAGATGACGAAGCGAGATTCAATGTCTGTTCCCTAAAATTTGTTAAGACACTAGGTTTCTCTGAAGCATGTGTGGATAAGACAAAGATCATAGTCATAAAAGGTTATGATGATGATGACAATCCTCACAAGGCATAATAACACTTCCACTCCAAGTGGGACCCATACTGTTGGATACAAATTTCCAAGTATTGGATCTAGAAATCCCTTATAATCTTCTCCTCATTCGACCATAGATTCATGCCATGAAGGTTGTTCCCTCCACGTATCATCAATTCCTAAAGTTTCCCTACAACGACACCAAAATTACTATTCAAGGTGATCATGATCCCTTTGAGTATTACATTAACCTACAAGGAGTCTTCAAATGTCAGGTGCCACTTAATCGTGAAGCCTCGACATAAAAATCATCCAAATACATTGATCCCTCAACACTTAATAGGACATCTAATGTCACTCAATCATCTGCCTCCACATCCTTTGCTTCTGCTGCCAAATCCCTCGACCCCGAGATCCAGATCCAAGACAAGGGATGCAAAGAATACAATATGAATATTGTATTCTACATTACCTCGATGCCAAAATCACCAAATATGTATGGAAAGTCGTGTTACAACATGGAACCTAAGGCCTTGATTCATGTACCTCCTAAAAATACTTTCCTCAAATAGGGAGACCTTGACAAGGAAGATATTGAGGATGTGTCTAACTGGGTCTATAAAGAAGTGACACCGCTGCAAATAGAGTAATATGGTAAAAGGTTTCTGATGATGCAAGCAAAAGGTTATGACGGAACCAATGGGTTAGGCATAAACAAAAATGGAAGAATAGAACCCTACATACCTAGTAAATGGGGGAAGAATCTTGGGGTTAGAATGGAAACCATTACAGATTGGTACAACCAAAACCAAATTGCCTTCAAATAAGGAAGTACGTGCTTCTAAATGTGTCGAGACATCAAAGGATTCTGAAAATGAATTTTATGATGACAATGATTCTAACAACTAGGAATGGGAATCCTATGCCTCTAGCACTTACAAATTGGATAACATTTTCCATGATTTAGATACACCTAGCCCTAAGGTAACCAACAGTATGAATTTGTCAACATCCGATTCAATACCTCAGTCCTTACCTTATCAGTTGCTTTCCCACCTTTTGCAAATACCGATGATGGCATTTCCCTAGTCTATCCACAACTGGTGGACTAGGACCAAAAAGGTCCTATCATTTTGGATACCTTTGAGAACGACGAAGCTATTCTTGAGTTCATGGGGCTCAGAGAAGGAATGCCACAGGGAAACCATAAAGTTGGCTTCACAATAGAACTTGATACGGTAGTGTACTTCGGGGAGACTGCATCACCCTCCAATCGCAAAAATAAAAATAAAGAGAAAAATGAAAGGTCTTTGGGTGAAAACCGTGAGGCAGCCTTTGATTAGGAAAAAGTAAAAAAAAGGACGTATCCAAAGGTGAAAACCTCCCTAAGGCGCCTAAGGATGGAGGGTTGGACTTTCTCCCCGTCACACAAGAGTGATCACTAATGTTAATCGAAGATACCCTAGAGGTCAACACTAGAACACTTGAGGATCCTAAGATAGTGTTGCTAGCAACTTCCTTGATAGAAGAAGAAAAATTGAAGTTCCAAGCATTCTTCACACAGTGGAATGGTAATTTTTCCTGGTCATACGCTGACATGCCTGGGTTGGACCATGAGCTAGTCTTACATCACTTACCATTGAATCCAGATGATAAACCAGTAAAGAAAAAAATCCAAAAAATGCATCTGCAAATCACCTTGTTGGTCAAGATAGAACTAAAGAAACTCTTAGATGTTGGCTTCATCAAGTCGATTGATTTTGCAGAATGAATCTCTAATCTGGTACCTATCACAAAACCAAATGGTTAAATCCACATATGTACTGACTTCAGGGATTTAAACAAAGCTTTCCCAAAAGATGACTTTCCTCTCCCTAGCATCGACATGATCGTGGATCTTATGGCAGGATACAAGATTTTGTCCCTTATTGATGGTTTCTCTGGCTATAATCAAATTCATATTGCTCCAGAAGACCAACATAAAACAACTTTCACTTGTGCATGGGGTACCTATTATTGGAACGTCATGCCATTTGGGTTGAAAAATGCAGGAGCTACATATCAGTGAGCAATGACTACAATATTTCATGACCTAATGCATACCCTAATGAAGGATTATGTTGATGATCTCCTAGAAAATTCTTTAGCTAAAGCCAATCACCTAAAGGTTTTAGACAAGATCTTTCAATGACTAAAAGAGTACAAGGTCTCTCTCAACTTGAAGAAGTGTGTCTTTGGGGTAAATTCTAAAAAATTATTGGGATACATCATCTCGTAGCAAGGCATAGAAGTTGATCCCGCCAAGGTAAAAGCCATCATAGACATGCCTCCCCCAAAGAACATCAATCATAATTAAGGTCCTTACAGGGGAGACTACAATCTATTAGGAGATTCATTGCTCAACTCGTCGACAAATTCCATCAGTTTCAATACCTGTTACGTAAAGGGATCCCTTTCATATGGACCAAAAAATGCCAGGAAGTCTTTCAACAGATAACACTGCCTATCTTGATGCCACCCATAGATGGAAAGCCCCTCATATTATATGTATCCACAACCACAACAACACTGGGGGCACTACTTGCTCAAAAGGACCATGAGGAAAAGGAAAGAGCAACCTAATATATTAGCAAAACCTTGGTGGGGTATGAACTCAACTACACTCATATCGAAGGGGTTTTCCTTGCAGTGGTCTTTGTAGCACAGAAATTAAGGCATTAAATGTTGAACCACCAAACAAATCTGGTAGCAAAAATTGATCCACTCAATTATCTTCTCAGTAGAGCAGCGTTAACGAGCGATTAGAAAAATTGGCTATGGTCCTTAGTGAATATGACATCCAATATGTCGAGCGCAAGGAAATCAAAGGACAGGTGATAGCAGATCATCTCATAGACGCACCAACACAAGAAGAACATCCCCTCATCGCTGATTTTTTGAATGAGTCACTATTTACTCTTGAGACAAGTAGTGTATGGAGGATGTACTTTGATGGATCCTATACCAATCATGGGTCAGGTGTTGGGGTATTGTTTGTCACCCCACAAGGTGACACGATACCAAAATCATTCAAAATTGCATTCCCTTGTACAAACAATATAGCAGAATATGAGGCCCTATTAACGGGATTGCGTATGGCAGTCAAGTGGAAGATCAAAAGTATATAGGTCTTCGGATATTCATAGTTAGTCATCAATCAGGTCTGATGACTATGATACAAAGGATGAGAAATTGACTCCCTATAAGAAAATGGTCAACAACTTCAAGCTTTACTTTGTCAATATCACCTTTTGTCAGATACCCCACATACAAAACAAAGCAATGAACACCATGGCAACCATTGGATCGCTCTTGGACATACCTAACAATGTGTCACAATATGAGTTCTTAGTGGAACAACTGTTGGTACCAACTTTCAATGTCCCAGAATCTGAAATGGTTTGTGAACTTGTTGGTCCCAAGTCACCTTGGTACCTAAGCACTTATGATTACCTCCATTCCTAGATTTTACCTGATAACTTATCCAATAACCAATGCAAGAAATTTATCTGAAAATCCTCCTGTTACGCCATCATTAGGGATATGTTGTACTGACGCACCTTTAACAATGCCCTAATCTGATGTCTCGATAACATGGAAGCACAAACAACCTTACGCGAAGTGCACCAAGGAATTTGTGGTGCTCATTCCAGTGGTCCTACCTTAGCCAAAAATATTATGCATCTACGATACTATTAGCTGACCATGGAACAAGATGCATACCGATTTGTTAAAAGATGTAGAGAATGTCAAGTTCACAGTGATCTCATTCATGCTCCAACACAAGAACTACGACCCATCACTTCACCTTGGCCTTTTGCTCAATGGGGAATCGACCTCGTGGGAAAATCCACCCCACTTCCTCAAATGGCCATATATTCATTATAACCACCACTAAATACTTTACCAAATGGGTAGAGACCATCTCCCTTACCTATATCACCAGAAAACAAATTGCAAAGTTCATTCTTAATTATATCATTTTTCGATACGGTATTCCATAGTCCATAATCACAGATAATGGTCGTCCCTTCAAAAACCAAGATGCCCATGAACTGTGCGAACAATTCCACATCCAACACCATTTCTCCACTCCCTACTACCCGCAAGGCAACATTCAATTTGAGGCATCCAATAAAACCATTATTAAAATCCTTAAAAAAATATCAATGACGTTGGTCGTGATTGGCACATTCAATTCAACCCTACCTTATGGGCATATCGAACTAGCATTCATACTCCCATTGGAGCCACCCCATATTCCCTAGTCTTTGGTTTGAAGGCTATTCTTCCCATTGAGGTTGAATTCCCCTCTCTACGAGTGTCCATGAAAGGGTTAATCAATGATGAAGAGTACAGGATATCTAGGTTGCATGAGCTAGAATTACTGGATGAGTGAACATAGAAATCTCTGACCCACTTACAAGCATATCAAAACTGTCTTTACAGAAGTTACAATAAGCGGGTCCTAGTTAGATATTTTGACATCGGTGACCTGGTACTAATGAAAAATCCCAAAAACTAGGTAGAGCAAGAGAAACCTAGTAAGTTTGAGCCTAACTAGCTAGGCCCTTATGTCATCATAACTTCCTTCAATTTCGATGAATATCATTTGTCCACTCCAAAGGGAGAACCATTATCTAGGCCTATAAACAGCTTGCACCTATGCAAGTTTTACACATAGCTTCAAGAATCTTTGTTGAAACCAAAAAAAAATAGTAAAGAGAAATAATCCATCCAACAGTGAAAACCATCTCAATGGCGCTTTGGATAAGTACCATGGTGAAAACCTAGCAAATAGGCATCATGTGTAGACAGTCTTCGCTCCGTCATCTATTATCACTTCACATGATCTTTACACCTTCACCCATACTAATACAATTGTTCCTCCTTCATTCTGTGACACCCACAATATAGGTAATTTCTAATTCTATGACTTGAGATCAGTTGATGTTCGCAGCATACTACATAGAATCATTCTTACCATCCAATCCCACATAGTACCTGACTGGGGGAAAGTACCTAACACTCGCTCTTAGTGGAGTAAACCTCTAGATCTTCAAGTCCTAACACACTGGAAAAAACACACTGAAAACATTCGAAAAATGTGTTAAAAATGCAAAAAACATTCAAAAAATGTCAAAATCCCTAAAAATCATAAAATGTCCTTAAAAAAATCCCTTTAAAAACTACAAAATCATCCAAAATCCAAAAAATAGTCATTTGAATCTAAGTCTGACTTATTTTTTAGTTGGGTCAAACTACATTGTCTTTGCACATTTGCTATGTAGGCAAGGCTCATCTTAAATGAACCCCCAAGACATTGAGTCAGTCCTTTTGGGTTTAGTCAAACAATATAATCATGACTTAATCTTTGTCAAATAAAGCAAAGTCAGGTTGTGTCAAACTACAAGGTATCTACATGTATAACATAGGCAGGGCCATCAATCGATGAGCCCCCAAGGCTGCACTAGGTCAGTCCTTTATGGTTCGTCGCATTCACTATTACACAAGTCAGATATCTTCAAATAAACAAATCTTTTTCAGTCAATCCTATCGATCAAAGTTTGGTCGAATTATGTGGTCTCTAAGTGCATGACATAGGCAAGGCCATCAATCAATGCGCCACTAAGGCCCTAGATGTCAGTCCTCTTAGGGTTTGTCATGTTGGTCATATCACATGGTCATACACCGAACAACTCGAACGCAAGGTCAAAAATGACTTACAATCCAACCAGTTGAAAATCAGTTTAACATCAAATCTATCAAATCAGTCATTTAAGAGTCTTCAAGATGTGTCCTTCTTGATGTCCAACTCTTTGCTGTCAACCAATTTATTCAGGATATGACTTTCTTGAATTAACATCAAATTTATCAAATCATTCATTTAAGAGTCTTCAAGATGTGTCCTTCTTGACGTC